>JAGFBZ010001541.1:0-78409 GCA_018398805.1 Hirundichthys speculiger | reverse complement strand
AGTTGACACGATGATCAGTTGGTACTAATGGACCCAAAGTGTTCCAGGAAAATATCCCCCCACACCATTAGACCACCAGCACCAGCAGCAGCCTGAACAGTTGATACCAGACAGGATGGATCCATGCTTTCATGTTGGTTCCTCCAAGTTCTGACCATCTGAATGTGAAATCCAGACTCATCAGACCAGACAACGTTCTTCAGTCTTCTATTGTCCAGTTCTGGTGAGTCTGTGTGAATTATAGCCTCAGTTTCCTGTTCTTAGCTGACAGGAGTGACACCTGCTGTGGTCTTCTGCTGCTGTAGTCCATCTGCCTTAAATTACAGTTGTCTTTCTATCAGCTCCAACCAGTCTGATTGTTCTCCTCTGACCTCTGGCATCAACAAGGCATTTGTTCCCACAGAACCGCTGCTCACTGGATATTTTCTCTTTTCCGGACCATTCACTGTAAACCCTAGAGATGGTTGTGGTGAAAATCCCAGTAGATCAGCAGTTTCTGAAATAGTCAGACCAACAACCAGGATATGTTCAAAGTCACTTAACCCTGTAAAACCCAAATATAGAAAAACACTAAAAATAATTTTTTCAACCATTAAGATGTTGTTGTAGGAGGCCTTTGAGGCTGAAAATGAGGTGTTTTTCAAAAAAAATATGTTTTTGTAAGTTTTTACGGAAATGTTGTAATATTGCAACATTGGGCTCAATGGGGAGCAGAATCTCCTGTACCTGTACTCATTGTCTGAACAACAATACAGAATTAAGGATTCATTTGCAGGGTTTTACTTTTGTCACAGACAGTATAACATGAAAAATAATCTCAGTCATGTTGTTATGAACAGTCATTTATTGCAATAGCAAGAACTTTGACATTTATTTACAATGATAGTCCCAGAAACAGTTCTTGTCCTCTGAAAAACAGAGGCGAACATGACATTTGCTGCATTGGGTATTGGTATACCCTTTACTGCAATGTCTGCAGTGTCCTCTCTTCACTTTTATTGAGAAATGTCCAAAGTGTTGTGGCCACCTGGAAAGAGAAGAATCAATATTAATATTAATAATCCATTCATATATATGCCAAAAATGCATGATGATACAAGTCAAAGATATCACAAACATGGCAAATAGCAGAAATAGATTCTTACCAGAATGAGAGAGGATGGTAGTTGGGCCTGGAACTTTCTCATGTTCAGGATCTCCTTCTTTGGCATCTTGAGAGCTTGGCAATGGCTTGTAGAGGAGCCAGGCGTTGACCACAGCAAGGGTGATGGTGTGCCAGAAGATGTACAGTCATGGAAAAAATTATTAGACCACCATTTTTTCTTCACTTTCTTGTTCATTTTAATACCTGGTACCAGTTTTAGTCATCATGTGACTAAAACAGACAGAAAAGAAAACACTGAATGCATAAAAGCAGTGTTTTTGGCAGTACAAACGCCATAGCTATTGATGTAAAAACTTAAGTGATTTAGGTTATAATCAAGAAAACCATGGAAAATGGTAAGATATCAGCTCTTAAATAAAACTCTTATGAGCAATCTTTGTGGTTATCATTATGTTTGTCCAAACAAATGTACCTTTAGTTGTACCAGGCATTAAAATGAACAAGAAACTGAAGAAAACAAGGGTGGTCTAATAATTATTTCCATGACTGTACATGTACCAGCACCGGGTTTTCAGGGGGAACTTGTATTTCACTGTAATTACACATTGCACTGAAGTAATCTATTCACACATTTAACTGGCCACACAATAGTGTATAGCTGACCAATTGTAAACTCTGATTATCATACTAATAGATATGCAGGTAGCCTCCAACTTACGACAACACCTGACATTCCTGAACATCAACACCTGCTCCAGAACAATGGAAAAAATGCCCTCCCCCAAGCATCCTCCACAACTGATTTAACTGAGAATTGATAGGAACATTTTCTTATCAAAAGCCAAGACAAAGGGCAGACATGCACAAACAGAAATTCTTTGTTAGAAAGTCCTGCTTTCTGTGATAAGGAGAAAATACTGAGTGTTCAAGGTGGTTAGAAATCATTATAAGTAAATGAAAATGATTAGATATGGTAATATATCTTTGCACACTAGTTTCTAATATAATAATATGTAATCAAATATAAGGCTAGGCTGTAAATCATGTGTAGTTTAAAGTTATATTTGTGAAAATTTAAATTGTTCCTCTCAAGACATCCCTCTAAAAACAGGGTTGTTTTGACTACCACATTCACCCAACGTTGTAATATTGCAACAATTACAAAACAAGCTCTAAATAAAATGTAAGGCACATTTTCCACAATGACTACATACTGACATATTCTAGACACTGTAATAAACACACAAAAAAATATTTAAAGCACTTTACTTACTTCAGTCAGATAAATCCAATCCAGTAAATCGAGGGGATGATGCTCTCTCAAAAATCTGGAGGGTGTGTGACTTCTTGACCTGAGGACAAGCCTTATATACAAATGTATGACCCAATAGCATTCTGAGACTGAACAATAGGACCAAATGAGTATGTTAATGTTGTTGAACCAAAAAATAAAAATGAAAAAAAGGTTTTTTGGGGGATAACAAAAATTGTTGTAATTCTGCAACAGTGGGTCTTACAGGGTTTAAATCACCTTTTATCTCCAGTCTGATGCTGGTTTGAACTGCAGCAGATCATCTTGACCATGTCTACACGAAGAAATGCTGAAGCCAATGTACCGTAAATTTACTTAAAGACGCGCTGATTTCAATGTTGTAGGAAGCGGCAAAGGAAAAATAGGACATAGGAGAACGACGTTACACTCCAAACTCATTTCATTAACTGGGCTCAGGTGCATAGCTTTCATTACAGTCATTAGCCTGTGGGTTCACTTACTTTCTCTTGCCACTGTATTTGTGTGAATGCAAACACCCTGCAGGAGAGCCATCTGAATGCACGTCCACTATCTCTCTCCCCGTCTCCCCCCTGCCTCCCCCCTCAACATCCCCGTAATCAGCGATCCCTCTGCAGGCTCATTCCTTCTCCCACCTTCACCCTGCTATCCATTCTGTCTTTATCATCCGTCCGTCCTCTCCCCACTGTTTCATTCTGACTTCCTCAGCCGTCTCAGAACTCTCAGGTGGTTCAAGTCCATTACTTTGGGAGATAGAAAAACACTGCTGGGGTGTTCTGATTGAGGCCTATTAAAATTCATAAGCTGTGGAATAAGACCAGAGATAAAAAAAAAAAAAAAAAAAAAGCAGCTGCAGCTGCACGAATGAAGGGCGGAGCGGCGTATCTGGATGTTTATGTGCGTCAAGTGTTTATGAAGTTAGAGGAGAGGCGAGTGAAGAGAGCGGGAGTGATAAATGCAGCCGTTTACCTCCTCCAATTATCTCCATACTCCCCCCTCTTTTTTATATCTTCCTGTTATTTTCCACCTTCCCTTCAATTTGTCAAGACTTTTTCAGCCCGTTGTCCATTCCCTGGATTAATTCTCACTCTTCTGACATGCCCCAAAGAACACCTGTTGTCTCCGGGTAAACAAGCTCTCGAATGGAGTAGTTTTAAGAGCGGGCGGATCGATAGGCAGCAGGGGTCAATAGAGAACGCACTCAGACTGGTAAAACCAGTCAGTTCTCCTGCTTGATCCTCCCTCCCCCCCGTCACCTGGGATACACCATCAGCGGAAACGCTTTATCTCCGCCGCTGAAATCCAACAAAAAACAACTGATGGCAGCGCTGACGGGCCAGCTGCTGCTTTTTTTAGCACAACACCGGTCTAGTCTAGTTAGAGGAAACACACCTGTTATTTAGCCACGCAACGCAACAATCTGTCTCCCTGCTTCCGAGCTGAGCTTCCCTCTGACAGCTCTATAAAAGCAGAGGTGCTTTTTTTCTTCCCGGACTGAGTCTGTTAAATAATGATGACCAGAGCTGTCTCGGTGATTCAGCCCAGGGCGAGGCGTGTATAATGTATGTGCGGGTGGTTTACCTGCAGTTTGTAACTGTGGGCTCTGAGGCTGACGAGCCTTCGCACCAGAACCCTACGGCGAGCGTAGGCAACGCCGTAACTGATAATTACTGACCGTCAGTTCTCATCTCCTGAACATTGGAATGCATTAATATAAATAACATACATTAGAGTTTATATATACATGATTGTTTATCTATAATTATAGTTGGAACGCCTGTCAGGTGATTAGAGCTAAAAGATTGAAAACTTAGATGCGGGCTGTGTATTTATTAGACCTCTTGGCTCTCAGCCAAGTCAGTGATGTAATTTTTGAGATTCAGAGTGATGTCTTCTGTTTATCAGAATGGCGGGTACAGGAGGAAGAGTATGCTGATATAACCAGACGTCGTAAATGAGGCTACGACGTCTGGTTATATCAACTATCATATTCTTTGAAACATGGGCTGAGGAGTAGCAGCCGTCTACAACTCCAGCCTTCAAGTAAAAAAAAAAACTACATTTTTTTAATAATAGGTTCAAAAGCCTCAGTCTTGGGGTGAATTCCAACTCCTCCCTTAAACCTCAATCTCAACCCTCAATCTCAAAAATGCGTTCTCCCGCTATGTGCAAGTGCTGTCCCCATTCTAAGAACGTCAAATTGAGGAACAAGTTTGAGGGCTGTATCGCCCTCAAAATTGAGATTCTCTAGCATCACCCTTGGAAGTAAGGGCTACCCAGAAGACATTAGGTAATTTAGCCAAAACATCTTCGAAAAGTATGGCAACAAAGAAAGCTGACTACAAATGTAAGTATCTTCATAGTTCTTAAAGATATGGATGAACATCGTTGTTGCGTAACATCAACTTTTTTACTTTACGTGTTTGCTGCCAGCCCGGCGGTCCCGGCTGGTGGTCCCAGTCGGCTTCACGTTACTTGTATACCTTGTTGTGTAGCGACGGAGGACTGAATAATGTATCCTCTATTGTGTTATTTGCTAATATTATTTGGAGAATATACAGCGCTCTTTTCAGTGTTATCCCTGTGTCATTTTAGGGAATACAGAGACAACACGGGCTCTGATACATTTCAGTCTGAAGACGTAACTGCACTCAAGGGTTGTCCCATTTCTAAGCCACAAGATAGTCCTGACACTTACTTTCGAGGTTTAAGATTGAGGGCCAAAAATTGAGGGTTAAGGGCGAAGGTTGAGACTGAGGGTTAAGAGAGGAATTGGAATTGGCCCTTAGTCTAACCATCCAGAGCTGGAAATCAGAAAAGTCTTGCTGACCCCCTGCTGGTGCTGATCTGGAGTTTCTGTCTGAGTTCATTCACCTGGATATCAACAGTGTCAGCTTTAAATTAGCCTTAATTTCTATTTTAGAATCGTTGGGCGTCTCGTAAAACGTGAAAGAACCGACGCACTGCTTTAATCGTATCCTGGATCTGGTTCTCACCTACAGTCTGGTACCTGATTATTTGTTAGTGTCGCCTCTTACTCCTCTCCTTTTCGTTAACCATTGAATTAAGTTCAAATTTAACATTCTTGATGTTACAACGCATAATATTATTAGTATTACAACAGTGAGTGCTGACAGGAAACAGCAGAGCTCACGTCTCTCCTGTGTTAGCCTCCCTCCATTGGCTTCCCTTAAAATTTTGAATCTAATTCAAAATTCTGTTACTGCACATAAGGCCCAAGCTACTCATTATTTACAAAACCTGATAACTCCTATTCTCCTAATAGAGCTCTCCACTCTCAGAGAGTTGATTTACTTATAGTTCCTAGAATATCCAGAATTAGATTTGGAGGACGGACCTTCTGGTCTCAGACACCTTTATTATGGAACCAGCTTCCAGTTTGGGTTCAGGAGACTGACACCACCTCCACCTTTAAAACTAAACTGAAAACATTTCTGTTTAGTAAAGCCTACAGTTAGTCGAAACAATAGTGGGTTAGGGCCAATAGTCAAGCCAAGACTAAAGCAGGCTGGTCTGAAACATAGCCTCATCATGGCTATGCTGCTATAGGTCTACACTGCAGGGAGACACCATCATGATCTGCTGAGTGGTGTCCTCACCTCTCGTCTCCCCCTTCCTTTCCTCTTCTTCCTTCACCTGAATCTATAGTTAATTAGGAGCATCTCATAAATATAACTGCACTTGTTCCTGTAATTTTGTCGTGCTGTCCTGTGCCCCCCTTCTCCCCTTTTTCTTTCTATATACATGTGCAGACCAGAGTTTCCACAGCTACATACTAACCTGCATTCCCATCCTCTGACCATCCCAGCGTTAACCTCCACCTGTCTATATAGACGTCATCCCAGCGTTGACCTCCACCTGTCTATATAGACGTCATCCCAGCGTTGACCTCCACCTGTCTATATAGACGTCATCCTAGCGTTGACCTCCACCTGTCTATATAGATCGTTGACTCATCATCCAGCGTTGACCTCCACCTGTCTATATAGACGTCATCCCAGCGTTGACCTCCACCTGTCTATATAGACGTCATCCTAGCGTTGACCTCCACCTGTCTATATAGACGTCATCCCAGCGTTGACCTCCACCTGTCTATATAGACGTCATCCTAGCGTTGACCTCCACCTGTCTATATAGACGTCATCCCAGCGTTGACCTCCACCTGTCTATATAGACGTCATCCCAGCGTTGACCTCCACCTGTCTATATAGACGTCATCCCAGCGTTGACCTCCACCTGTCTATATAGACGTCATCCCAGCGTTGACCTCCACCTGTCTCTATATAGATGTCATCCCAGCGTTGACCTCCACCTGTCTATATAGACGTCATCCCAGCGTTGACCTCCACCTGTCTATATAGACGTCATCCCAGCGTTGACCTCCACCTGTCTATATAGACGTCATCCCAGCGTTGACCTCCACCTGTCTATATATAGATGTCATCCCAGCGTTGACCTCCACCTGTCTATATCTAGATGTCATCCCAGCGTTGACCTCCACCTGTCTATATAGACGTCATCCCAGCGTTGACCTCCACCTGTCTATATAGACGTCATCCCAGCGTTGACCTCCACCTGTCTATATAGACGTCATCCTCCCAGCGTTGACCTCCACCTGTCTATATAGACGTCATCCCAGCGTTGACCTCCACCTGTCTATATATAGATGTCATCCCAGCGTTGACCTCCACCTGTCTATATAGACGTCATCCCAGCGTTGACCTCCACCTGTCTATATAGACGTCATCCCAGCGTTGACCTCCACCTGTCTATATAGACGTCATCCCAGCGTTGACCTCCACCTGTCTATATAGACGTCATCCCAGCGTTGACCTCCACCTCCACCTGTCTATATAGACGTCATCCCAGCGTTGACCTCCACCTGTCTATATAGACGTCATCCCAGCCACCGTTGACCTCCACCTGTCTATATAGACGTCATCCCAGCGTTCACCTCCACCTGTCTATATAGACGTCATCCCAGCGTTGACCTCCACCTGTCTATATAGATGTCATCCCAGCGTTGACCTCCACCTGTCTATATAGACGTGTCATCCCCGTTGACCTCCACCTGTCTATATAGACGTCATCCCAGCGTTGACCTCCACCTCCACCTGTCTATATAGATGTCATCCAGCGTTGACCTCCACCTGTCTATATAGACGTCATCCCAGCGTTGACCTCCACCTGTCTATATAGATGTCATCCCAGCGTTGACCTCCCCCTGTCTATATAGACGTCATCCCAGCGTTGACCTCCACCTGTCTATATAGACGTCATCCCAGCGTTGACCTCCGTTGACCTCCACTGTCTATATAGACGTCATCCCAGCGTTGACCTCCACCTGTATCTATATAGATGTCATCATCCCAGCGTTGACCTCCACCTGTCTATATAGACGTCATCCCAGCGTTGACCTCCACCTGTCTATATAGACGTCATCCCAGCGTTGACCTCCACCTGTCTATATAGACGTCATCCCAGCGTTGACCTCCACCTGTCTATATAGATGTCATCCCAGCGTTGACCTCCACCTGTCTATATAGACGTCATCCCAGCGTTGACCTCCACCTGTCTATATAGACGTCATCCCAGCGTTGACCTCCACCTGTCTATATAGACGTCATCCCAGCGTTGACCTCCACCTGTCTATATAGATGTCATCCCAGCGTTGACCTCCACCTGTCTATATATAGATGTCATCCCAGCGTTGACCTCCACCTGTCTATATAGACGTCATCCCAGCGTTGACCTCCACCCTGTCTATATAGAGTCATCCCAGCGTTGACCTCCACCTGTCTATATAGACGTCATCCCAGCGTTGACCTCCACCTGTCTATATAGACGTCATCCCAGCGTTGACCTCCACCTGTCTATATAGAGTCATCCCAGCGTTGACCTCCACCTGTCTATATAGATGTCATCCCAGCGTTGACCTCCACCTGTCTATATATAGATGTCATCCCAGCGTTGACCTCCACCTGTCTATATAGACGTCATCCCAGCGTTGACCTCCACCTGTCTATATATAGATGTCATCCCAGCGTTGACCTCCACCTGTCTATATAGACGTCATCCCAGCGTTGACCTCCACCTGTCTATATAGACGTCATCCCAGCGTTGACCTCCACCTGTCTATATAGACATCATCCCAGCGTTAACCTCCACCTGTCTATATAGACGTCATCCCAGCGTTGACCTCCACCTGTCTATATAGACGTCTCTGGAATATCAACTAACATGCTGACCTGCAGTCTGATCCTCTGACCACTTCAGTCTTGCTGCCTACATCTGTTTATATAGTCATCTCTGTAGTTCATGTACTAACAATGTATCAGTCAGAATATAGGTGCTGGAATTCTTAGTTCTCCAGTTAATGGATAATTATTATTAATATATTTTGTCCTATATAATAATATTTGCAATATATCTATGCCTCTAACCCTAACCCTAACCCTAACCATCTGTGACATCACCCAGCGGTTTTCTGAAGCTCATGGAAAATGGGCAACGTGCAAGGCTGTTAGTTGGTTGGAACACACCCACCTTCCTTCAGTAACAACAGTCTAGCTAGTTTAGCTCAGGTTAGCTCATCTTAGCATTAACATTAACTAACTTTACCTTACGTTCATTCAGATCGAATTTGTCCATCAGTCCTAATTTAAGGCGTCTCCACCAATATGACATCTGCCAGGACCCAGGGTTGTCCAGCCATCCCAGTCTCTTCAGGAAAAACGTGCTAATTAGCTAATGCCATTGATGGCCACCTGTTTGGCCCCCCAGGTGCTATACTGGCTCAGTATTGGAGGCCTTCGCTTCTGGACCCTTCAAGGCCAAGCCAATATTGCCCGCAGACGTCTGCTGGTGCAGTCGACTGGTTTACAAGTCATGTTTACAATGAGAGTAATTATGTTATCGTCTCTGGTAATTCACAGCTCAATTGACAAGCTGTCACTAAGTGGTGACAGCTAGCCGTTAACATGGTTAATAGCACAGACTGCAACGCAGCTGTCACTCTCAAAACTGTGGAGACCAGAACTGCTTTTCGTATCGGGCGGTAAATGTTTTTTTTTTCTCACTTTTGGAGCCAGCCCACGGTGGTTGTTCAGGGAACTGGAAGATTTTCATCTTCCTTGTTGATGTCTGACTAACAAGCCGGATTTAGACCCTTGCTGTCAGTGCACATCCCTGTGGTGCTGCAGCTTCCACACAGGTTCGCTGATACGCACGCCCTTTGTGATTAATTGGTTTTCTGCATTAATTTGCCACAAAGTGTGATCTGATTTAGACAAGCACATTGATGATGTTCAATTGTAAATCCTTGTGTCTTCACCCAACACTCATGAAACATGCATAGCACAGCAGGGAAAAACTGATTAAATCCAGACTAATTACCGAAACCAAAGTTTTGTAGTTTGCCAAAGTTTGCCCAAGTGGATCTTGCCAGTTTGCAGTGCTGCTGGGTATGTTTTGTGGACTGATTAAATAAAAGTCGAACTGTTTTGGACGAATACGCAGCTTCCCCAGTCCAAAACATTGTCCCAGCAGTAAAGGTGGAGGGAGCATCATAATTGGGGCTTTCGTCACTGCTGCAGGACCTGAACAACTTCACACTGTGGAGAGAAAATTAATTCTCAAGTTCATGAAGAATCCGACAGGAAAATATAGCTGTCTGCCAGATGAGGCCTACTAGAAATCAAATCAAATCAAATTTATTTGTCACATACACGATCATGCAATGTGTAGTACAAAGCAGAAGTTGGGTGATGCAGCAGGACAATGACTCTAAGCAGTTAAATCCATCACAGAATGATAAAATCCACTATCCCAGAGAGAGCCCAGACCTTTAGCTCATAGAGATGTTGTGAATTGCCCTCAAAAGAGCTGTTTACACCAGACATCCTACAAATGTGTCTGAGCTGAAGCAGTTCTGGACAGAGGAATGGTCCAGGATTGCTCCTTAATGTTCCGCGGGTCTGATCCAGAGATAATGAAAGTGCTTGCTCCGAGTCACTGCTCTTACTTCACTTCGCTTGCTTTTCCCTCCAGCACTGTGAATGTTCAGTAGGTGTTTTCTGTAGAACTTTGAGAAATGATACTCTGTAGTATCATCTGAAACAAACCGTTTTCGCCTGTAATCGTGATTTAGATTAAGATGACGCATTTAACTGAAAACTAAATGCAGAAAGCCAGTTCATGTCGAGGCGTTCACATATTTAGGGTGAATTTCAATCCCTCCCTTAACCCTCAATCTCAACCCTCAATCTCAAAATTGCGTGCTCCCTTGAAGTCCAAGTGCTGTCCTGATTCTTAGAACGTTGAGAGACAAGTTTGAGGGCTGTATCGCCCTCAATATTGAGATTCTCAGGCACCACCCTTGGGAGTAAGGGCTACCCAGAAGGCATTGCGTATTTTTGCCAAGATATCTTCGAAAAGGATGGCGACGAAAAAAGCTAACTATGAATGTACGTATTTCCATAGTTAATAAAGATATAAATGTTACGAAACCATCTTATATATAAAATCTTCCTCTTCTTCTTCTTCTTTGTCATCGTCATTTTCTTGACAGATTGGACATAGCTTTGGTGTAAGGCCGCCCCCCACGGTCTGAAGACGTAATTGCACTAAAGGGTGTCCCATTTCTAAGTCACAAGATAGCCCTGACACTTACTTGGAGGGTTAAGATTGAGGGTCAAAGATTGAGGGTTAAGGGCGACGGTCGATATTGAGGGTTGAGGGAGGAATATGAATTGGCCCTTTGTGTCGCCGCTGCATGTTCTGATCGCACCTCCCTCTTCTGAGGAGTGTGTCTTTTTTAAAATCTGTCATACAGTTTTTTTGTTTCCTACCTCCCAGGCACAGCAAAGGCAGCATGATGTGAATTTGAGTGGGGATGAGGATGAAGATGGGGAGGCCAGATAATTCCACTGATGTGAGTCTGTGATGTCACAGTTACCCTCAGAACCAAAGTTACAGATTTTACGACCCTAGCAAAGTGACAGGTTTGTGTTATGTTGGGATTTTGTATTTAGTAGCCACTTCAGACATCCAAATATGTACCGTATTGGCCCCAATATAGGACGATATTTTATTCTAGAAGTCATATTCTCAAAAATGGGGGTCATCTTATAATTGAGGATGAAACTTTTCTATTGTAATTACACATCTGAAACCCCGAGGACCAGGATTGAAAAACACTGGTGTAAATACTTTTGAACCCCTGAAAAATGGAGGTACTTTTCTTTAAATGGCTGGAAATCCTTGTCCAGATACTTCTGGACTATACTGAACAGCACTATATTGCAAGCGCAGGATGTGGTTTGTAAAATGTCACGTGAGGTTGGGTGAAAGAGCATCAGTAGATCGGTTTTTGGTGATTTGAATTTCTTTAGCGTCCCTGCTGCCCAGCACTTTGCAGAGAAATTTGAATGTATCCCTCCTGTTTTCACACATCTTTCACGCACGCCTTTCAGTGTTTCCTGTTTGTCTCTTCGTCCCCTGGGTTTCGGATGCGTCCCTCCATTTGTCCCTCCACAGCTCCGGCATCACACCATCTGGATTTGACACGTACATTTGTTTAGTCCCCATTGTGCTAAGTGGATTCGTGCGCCCGTAATATATGGAAGGGAAGCGGGGTGTGCCGCGCGAATGGGAGGGGAAGGAGGGCAGAGAGATTGATGATTGATCCAAACACAGCGCACTAAAACAGTGACAATATAAGAGTGAAATGGAGAGAGTACGGAGATGGAGAAGGCAAAACATATGCTGCTCTGTCTGCACCATCAATCTAAAGTTGTGAGCTCACCTGGAAATTGTCAAGCATTAGCGTGCTTGTGTCGTTGTCTATCTGTGTGTGTGCATTTAAGTAACTGGCTGTGACTATGATGAGTTTCCTCCAGTCCCATATACATATTCAGTGGAAGCACGCCACTCCATCATCCCCTTCTTTCATGTGATCAGCGCCTGAGCCTCCGTTAACATGTGACACTCATGTCCTCCAGGGTGTGTGGTGCCTCTTCCCGGCTTGTCCGCTGAGCTTACGTTTGAGTGTAATTTTTATAAGAAGCATGTTTCTAACAGCTGCAGAATCAGTAACAGAAACATGCAGTTATGAACGAAGCCAGTTTCATTTATTAATGCACATCCACTTTTCCATTTCAGGTCTGCATCACAGTCCACAGCCTGGTCCCACCAGGCAGGGGGTGATGATCTGCTTTATTTGTGACACATATGGGGCGTGATTGACAAATACTTGGGTATCTCATCTCATGGTGGCCACCAGAAATACACTGTCCATTCATGAATTTTTCACCAAGATCTTGTGTTGATGATGGGAGAGTTGGACTGCTTTGCAAAGCCTTCTCCAGCACATCCCAAAGATTCTCAATAGGGTTCAGGTCTGGACTCTGTGGTCCCAATCCATCTCTGAAAATGCTTCCTGAACCATCCTGTCATACTTGACCTTTCAGTAAGCACCTCCCTCTCCCTAGTTACTGTTGCTAGGTCGGAAAAACTTTCTGCTCCTGCATTAAGGACTGTGTTAATTCGCTATATTTCTGATATGTATCATCAGTGTTAATATTATACTAGAATAACGCCATGGTGGAATATTGCCGCTGGGGACCTGCAACAGTGATTTGAGGTGTCCAGAACGTTTGGAGGGGACATTTTTATTCTCTTTCCCATGTCAAAACAAACGCTGGAAAATGCAGGCTGTGGTTCAGTTATGTGTCTGTCCACACAAGCAACTGAACGTGAGGAAAGTTAAAAAACACACCTACATTTGCTCCAAAGTAAGTTAGCTTTGTATATTAGACGATTGATTTAACCACTGTTGTGCAATAAGGCGTATAACGTGCTCGTTTAGTCATAAAAGGGTTATTACCAACTGTCTTGAGGGACGGCTGCTAATAACCAGAAGGGTATTAACAAAGTTAATAAAATGAAACGGGGCACCACCTGATAAATCAGGAAAAAGGACTAAACGGCACAATCAGTCTCAAAATGGCTGTGGCACGCATAGAACAACAGCCATTTTGAGACTAAACGGCACAATCAATCTCAAAATGGCTGTTGTTCTATGCGTGCCAGCCTGTGACCAGGTGTGGCGCTATAGAGCAACAGAGAAGGTGTGAGTCCGAGCACAGACCTCTTCAACCACCCAATGTTACAAAACTGTGTAAAATAACCACAAACAACTTCTCTCATTAGAATATATCAGAATTTATTAACACAAATATTAAAATGAACAAGCACTTGAATCACAATCCTGATATCTACTAACTAAAAGATGACTAAACTAATATAAGCAAATGACACTCAATGTAAACCAGTGTAAACTTATATACATGTGTGCTGGAAACTATAGGTGTGTGTGTGTGGTAATATGAGAGGGATGTCCAAGATGGTCGCCAGCTCGCGCGATAGGGCGTCACAAGATAGCGGATGGGGCCACGCGGTACTCCCGCCGGACCAAAGATGGCGAATGGAGTGACGCTGTGGTTCCGCCCTAACCAAGATGGCCGCCGACTCGCGTGATAGGGCATCACAAGATGGCCGACGAAGTCATGCGGTGACATCCTCACAGAGGTGGTTAGTAGGAAAAGCAGTACAGAAAAGGCAGGGTAAAATCAACAACGTGAGGGTGATTCCTAACCACCGATGCCGTGATCGCTCCGAGGATTTCCACAGAAGGGAGAGTGTGGAGCTGACTCCCGCACTCTCCTCCTGACTGACTGCTTATCTGAAATCACGGCGCGAACAGCTGGTGGTGAGGAAACACTGCAATCATGTGGGTAAATACGCACGGCGGATTGCCGGCAGGCTCAACCGTAAACGATGTCACAGTAAGCACAGAAATAATAACTAAGCTAAGTAATTCTGCCCAGACTAGAGATGCGCAGATGAACCGTGCACCCGCGGGCGGAGCGGATAATCCGCATAACGGGCGGATGACTCGTCAAAAAATAATACTTTAATTAAATTCGGGCGGGTTGCGGTTGAAGCACTCAAATAATAATAATAGAAAAAATATTTTACATATTATTAAAAAGATGTCGGGTCGGTTCGGTTTTGAAAATTGGTGAAAAAACGTTCCTGCAAATGGATAGCGGGCGGATAGAGATTTTAAGAAGCGGTTGCGGGTTAAAATATACGTCATCCGCGCATCTCTAGCCCAGACACAAAGGCCCCCTTACGTGGATCACTCCGGAAGTGATCGGTGGCGTTGAAGAGTCCTGGGGGGGTTGATCAAGCTGGGATGGTGACAGCGCCGCTGATCAATTACGCTCCACAGGTGGTCGCAAAAGCGGCTCTCCTCTTCTTTCTCTTCCTGCGTGGTTAACGTAGGAATGTGGCGTTGGGCAGCGACAACAGCCGGGCATCCGTCCCGGTTCGTCTGAGGCCGTTCACGCGTCCGAGGCGCGCGGGTGATTCCTACGCGTCGTTTTTTCTGTATGTCCCGGCTCACTCCGTGTGGCGCGTCACGATCAGACAAGGTGTGTGATTGTCGTCAGACAACCAGAGGGATCTCCTGCAGACATGTCGCCGGGGAAACACAGGCCTTTGGCTATTTACCTTGCTGGAGCAGGCCAGAGATGGGCACCTTTCCTTTATGTAGTGGAGGTCAGAGAGAGTGTGGGAGGAGGGAGCCGGTATTTAAGCGGATGGACGTGGTCCGCCTCTGCCAGGAACCCCTGCTGGGAAGTGGGGCTCCTCCGCCAGTTAGAGATGATGTGACGTCACGTTTCACACCTAGGTGTGTCCAGTTTCACACCTAGTATAGTCCAGTTTCACACCTAGGTGTGAAACTGAAACCGCCAGGCATGCTGGGTGGTTGAGTTTTTAAAAGATTTCCTTTGTCCTTTGTCTCAGGAAAGCCATGCGGTATCTGTGATCACATGTGTGGCCCAACACCACCGTTTAGTAAAGTAATAATATAATTTAACAGCAGGGAGGGTGACGAGTGAAAACATCTCTCCGTTAGCATTAGCTCTGGTCCATAGGTCTGTCCCACACCAGAGCTATGTTAACATGAGACAGTCGCAGCATTGTATTAATATAATTAGTAAACACGTTAACATCACTAGCCTCACCTTATACCTAACAAAATATATATCCAAGGCCATATATATTGCTAGACAACGAGGCAGGCTTATAGGTGGCTAGCAAGCTCTGGTCCATAGTGGAGAAGTCATAGACACTGGACCAGAGCTAATGCTAACAGATCACCCTAACTCATCACCCTCCCTGCCGCTAAATCATATTACTTTTACAGCAGCAATGTTTCACCATGGCGTTATTCTAGTATAATATTAACACTGATGATTCACATCGAAATATAGTGAACTAGAAAAGCACTCTGAGAGCGCAGACCTCCGCCAAGCGCAACAATTCCCCCATATAGTGATTTACAGATTGCGATAAAATCCACGTTCTGGATCAGATCTGAATCAGCTTTTGAAATTTGATAGAGGTTCCCATTGTAAATCCCCGAGTCAAATTTCATGAGTTTTGGGCAATAATTAACTGAGATATTGAGAAACAAAATTTTTGCCTCTATTGACCGCAATGTTATCGAAAATTTGAAAGTGATCCAGAATCCAGGATTTCTTCCGGATCACACCAAAATGAAATCAGTTCTTCCTTTTCACATTTATGACATCTCCTGAAAATTTAATCAAAATCCATCCATAACTTTTTGAGTTTGAGGTAATTAACATAGTCCTTAATACAGGAGCAGCAAGATGGTCCGACCTAGCAATAGTAACTAGGGAGGGGGCGTTGCTTACCAAAGGGTCAATTTGAACCCAATGAATCCTGGCATTGTCCTCTTGGAATATGAATGTGTCATCAGGGAAGAAAAAATCTGGTCATTTAGTATATTCAGATGGTCAGCTGACCTCATAACATTGCTGAACCTAGAACTGACCAACTGCAGCAACCCCAGATCAGAACACTGCCCCCACAGGCTGGTACAGTAGGCGCTAGGCATGATGGGAGCATCACTTCATCTGCCTCTCTTCTTACCCTGATGCTCCCATCACTCTGGAACAGGGTCAATCTGGACTCCTCAGACCACATGACCTTCTTCAATTGCTCCAGAGTCCAATCTTTATGCTCCCTAGTAAATTAAAGCCCATTTTTCCAGGTAGCCTCACTGATTAGTGGTTTACTTAAAGCTACACAGCTGTTCAGTCCCAACCCCTTGAGTTCCCTTCTCACTGTGCGTCTGCAAATGCTTTTACTTTTACTATTAAACGGAGCCATGAGTTCTACTGTTCACGATCACGATCATTCAAGATTTTTTTCTGACCATGTTTTTTCCTCAAAGACGATAGTTCCCCACCATCCTTCCAGTTTTTAATAAAACTAATGTGTTGGACAGTTAACCTGATTTTAGTAGTTTCAGCAATCTCCTTAGATGTTTTCTTTGCTTGATGCCAATAATTTGACCCTTTTGAAACAGATAAACAACCATGTGGGAAGACGCATCCTGTGGTTGTGGAAAAGATGTTCAAGAAATGAGAACCCTAACCCTAACCCTTGGGTTAAATAACTTGTTTTCCAGCTGAAACGTAATCATCCATGCAGTGATTATCCAATGGGAGGCTTTCCAGTCCTCCAGGGCTGCAGGAGAACAATGATGAGTTGGCCCACTGTAAAGCCTCTGACCTAGCATCTGTAGGGTCATACCTCTAGATAGGACCCTCACCTGTGAGGATGGGCAACAGTGTCCCCAATGTTCCAAGACAGGCTGGCTAGGAGGGTGGAGGGAACAATGTAGTCTTTCTTGAGGTGAGGAAAAAGTACAAGTGAAAGCATCTGGTTCTTGGTCATGGGAACCAAGTCTGTACAAGATGTTAGAATTGAATCTACAAAACAGAAAAAAAACAACAGGATCCACCTGGCTTGATGGAAGTTAGGCCATAAGTTGATTAAGTTGATTGGATGTGTGATAAATTCTTGTGATCAGTCCGGATGATGAATGGAAACTTTGAGCCTTCCAGCCAGGATGATAAACATAATTCATGTGAACTATATTTAAATACATAGTCATTTAAATACAGATCAGAAACGTCAGTCAAGGATAACTGATCCCAAGTCTGTTCTGTTCTTTATAGTCATTGGCCTAGTATGATCCAGTTCGTCGTTTTGGGTTGGATGGTGAGTGACTGTCGGGGAGGAGGGAACATCTCAGGACGAGATGTGTATGTGTATGGTACGCATACCACAGTTTGCGCACCGCTGGGTTAAAATGTTCTTATATAAGTTCATAAGTAAAGTATTCATTGTTTTCACTTCATGAAAGTCCCTGGGTTACAGTTTTTTTTGGCACAGGAATAAACCAGCTTATATTGAATAGAATTAGTTGACCTAATGATTTGTTAAACGGATCAGCACTCAGGTAAACCTTCATGGTAGTCAACAAAACCAACCCAACGCCCCATCATTCTCGTACTGAGGATGGTGCTGCTGGCTGCTACATTTGTAAATCCAAGGAACTGTTGTAACCATCCTGTGATTCGCTGGGAGCCATTTTCATTCTTCCATCTTCATCTGCATTAAGGAAATCCAGGAGGACTTTATTTACCGAGCTCCAGAGGAAACGTCGTAACCAGATACTCAAAGTGGCTGAGTTGTGTCTTCCATTTGTCTCCTTCCTTGGTTAGAACCAGGTGGTAAGCGTTACATTGATCCAGTTCGCTGAATATAGATTAAACCTGCACCCAGGGCCAGCTCTTGGCACAGGCGATATAGGCGGCTGCCTAGGGCGACATCTGCTGGAGGGGCGCCGCCACGCTGCCAGTCCCCCTTGGCCTTGAGGGAAAATAATAATAAAATAATAATTTTCTATGCCCACTGGCGCCCTCACTTAGTGTTTTCTGTGTTCTTAACATGTTCTTAAATTATGTGTGAGCACGTGACGTGTCGGTCCGGATCATGATGTCAAGTGGAAGACAAGAGTAAAAGACAAGTTTAGTTCAAAGTAACTGTTGTTGGCTGGGGGGGGGGGGGGGGGGGGGGGGGGGGGGGGGGCACCGGGTGTAATCTCGCCTAGGGCACCAAACTGGGTAGAGCCAGCCCTGCACCCTGCAAAGACTCAAAAGCAGAAATCAAAAGAGGCAAAGGGTATTTGCTCTTCACTGATGGCATTCAGGCCCCGATAATCAATACAGGGTCAAAGTGTCTTATCCTCTTTCTCAACAAAAAAAAATCCCACTCCAAGTGGCGAAGATGAGGAAGGAAGTTATTCCTGAAGCCAGAGATTCCATCATGTATTTCTCCATCGCTAGACCTTCAGATCTGGATGGTGGATTGGAAGCAGATCTGGACAGTCCCAGGGGCGATGTGGCAGTAATGACAGAGCTTTAGTCCTATTAAAACCTCCTTAAGGTGATGGTATTTATAGGAGAACCTGAGTAATGTCTCGTTCATGAGGTTAAATCGGTGGGTTTGAGCCCTCATTAGGAGTCTTGGCAGCCTTCAGGCCTGAAGTTCATCAGTTCATCAAAAGACACAGATAAGTCACTGTGCGTTAATTCATCCTTTAAATTTTCATTAAGGCAAAAGAAAAAGGAATAATGGAGGGCAGAGCTGAGAAAGGAAAAAGCTCTCCCTGAATCTGTTAGATCCAGTCTGGAGGCTCCTGAAGTGCCTCTCGGAGGGCAGGAGGTTAAACAGTCCACAGGCAGGGTGGGGGGAGTCCTTCAGACTGTCGAGAGCTCCATGAAGACAGCGTTTCCTCTGGACATCCTCGATGGCAGGGTCCCTGTGATGTGTTGGGCGGTTTTCACCACCCGCTGCCGTGCCTTGGCGTCATCGACTCAGCAGTTTCCAGACCAGACTGCAGTACAGGGGTGGCTGTAGCTCAGCTGGTAGACCAGCTCTTCCAGTCACTGTAGGGCTGGTGGTTCAATCCTGGCTCCACATGTCAAAGTGTCCTTGTGCAAGACACTGAAGCCTGGCAGCAGCCACCCACTGGTGTGAGTGGGTCAATGAGAGGCCAATGTAAATTGCCTTGATGGCGTCTAGAGAGTACTATATAAGCACATCCATTAGGATTTTACAGCTCGATGCTCTCAGTCGCCCACCCGTAGAAGCTCACCAGGACGACTGAAGTCACCTGAGTCATTCTTCAGTGTCCTCAGAATGAAGATGTCCTCAATCTTTTCCTCTGACACGCTTCTATCGTTGTCTTCCTGACTTCTGCCATTATTCCTGTCTTGGGTCTCTTAGTCCCTTCTGCCACGATGTCCATTCAAGCTCGGTGGGATGTTCGATGCTAACCACTGTTGATGTGCTACACGGTACCATAAAGTGACATTTAACACAATAATTTATAAGGAAAAAAGTACTTTATGTTGCTTTAAGGTGTTCAACAGCATGATTGTCACATTTATGTCACTATTAGGAAAAAATAATGACTGCAGGGATGCCAGTCCAGAACCTGCAACCCCCTCTTTAAATGCTAAAGAGTAGGAGGCATACAAGCAGTATGCAGAAAATCAGGAAAGTGCGCAACCTCTGGGAGGATTTTCTTTGATGCATTTGATCAGTCTACCTTGCATAGTGCGTCCCATCATGCAGCTGGCCACCAAAGTTGAAGCTGGTCAGTGCTCAGGTGGCCAGCTCTCCTGGTGACATACAGACCATGATTTCCTGTGGAGAACTAACTGCACGCTGCGCCGTACAAACAGCGTGCAAAAGTAAAAAAAGAGCTATGGGACGGTCGGTTCGTGATGCCTCTGAGCCCCCAGAGATGCCAAAGATGCCAAAGTTTAACATAAAGTTAAGGGGCTCCATGTCGTAGTGCACAACAGAGGGCTGCCATAGTGAACCTTGTCCATGTGCTCATGTCAAATAGTGGTGACTGATGGTACAGACTTCATGGGTATCCAGCTGAGGTGTGTTCCCTTCCTCTTTATGCCCTCAAACTCCTTCAGATTTCCTGAACAGCTTAAGTATGTTCTGCATCTGTCCATCTCTGGACCCTCATTTTTGAACAGCTCAGGATTATCTGGACTGTGTTATAGGTCTGGAGAGCAAAAATGCACATATGTGAACAGACGATGTGGAGCTGTGTTTTGTGCTTGGTGCAGATATTAGCTTTAGCTGTCAAACCACCACAAAAATAATTCTTATGTTTAATTATTATTAGGGCTGGGCAACGATTAAACATTTTAATCGCGATTAATCGCATAATTTCCCTAATTAATCACGATTAATCGCATTGTATACGCAAAATCAAATAATGAATTCAAAAGTAGTGTAAAGGTCACTTTTATTTAAATGTTCTGCTGCCATATGAACTAAAGTGCCATAACATTTGTTGTTCAAACACTTTTAACATTAGCACTAGCCAGTAACACATATTTAGTGTAAATAACATTTAAAAAAAAAAATTCAAATAAAATAAAGCTTATTGCCACTGCCAGGGCATTAATGTCATCCTGTTTTTATAAAAAATTTTAAAAAGTCTACAAACAAAATCCAACAAAATGATTTTGGCTCAGCACAATCAGAACATTAAAACAGGTCATTTCTGAGGTAACAGCAGAAACTTTTAACGGGGAGTTCAACTTGTCAGTTGTTACAAATAACCTTGTTTCTGTTGAATCCTCCTCTGGGAGAACTTTAAAATGAAAATGTCCATGTTAAAGTTCAGGAACTTTACCAATCTGTGTATCATTCATTCTTTCCATTTTCAATTGTCAATTTAAAAAAAAAGAATTAAAAAGTGACATTTTATTATGTTTTTCGTTTTTTAATCTAACAAAAAAAAAACGAAAAAATGCTTGTTCTTTTTATATTTCAATTTTAGACTTGGATCAAAAATACAAAATGAAAAAAATGGGCCACAGAACTGAATTTGTTTTATAATCGAGGACTGGACTTTCTGTTGTCATTACACATCTGTGCCACTAGATGGAGCTGCACTGCAGTAACCAGGTAGAGAACAGCAGGACAGTGAACACATGGAGCAGATCTGATGGAACATGGAGGAATGACGCGAACGTTTTGTTACAGTCTAGAATTTTTTTTTTAGACATAATTGTTAATATTGCTACCTGAGTTGCTACCCGAACTGTAAAGTTCATGGATTTTTACCGTTCTCCATGTCTGTTTTAGCTTTTCCTTATGTTTACCTGCCAATTGTTTTCCGGTTCCGCAGCAGCCAGTAATAGACTTTTCAAAACAAAAGCATGTGAGCAACATGTGTTAATGCGAGATAAAATTAATGTCGGCGTTAATAAATTAATGCGTTAACGCGATAATAACGCGTTAATTGCGTTATTATCGCAGCCCAGCCCTAGTAATAATACATCCGAACGCAGGTCAAAGTTGGTGGAAAATCCAGAGTGAATGGCAGCGAGTCAAACTCAACATGAGGTTTTTACTTTTGCAGTTTTCAAATCCTATTTCAATAAATTAAATGTGTGACTTTGAGGCAAAACTGTTTTTAAGCGAGAAAAAAAAAAGCTCCCACGATAGTCAATGCATCACATGAGGGTGAATGATCTCAACATCATTCTTCAGCGAACAGCACATTTAATTTGTAGATAACACACGCCGTCGACTCTGTGCAGCCGTGTCAGAGGAAAAAAATAATCCTCACATTTTACACCATTTGTCTCTCTGCGTCTCCATGATGAAACCAATGAGCCCTAATAAGTTAAAGCGATAATGATGAAGAAGGAAAAGAAAACAGTCTTAAATCAAGCTGCTGGAGTAAGCTGAAAACTTCCTTTTGATCAAATTCAGTCGTAACACGAGCGATTAAAAATGACTCAGATAGTTATGTTTTCATTACAGGAAAGATAAAGAGGGGAGGAGAAAAAAGTGAGGGCTAAACGAAGGAGAATGAGAATGAAAATCTATCATAATTAAGCAACGGCGTAAAAAATGGAAGCACGCGTCTTTCTTTTTATAGATGACTGCTAATTGCAGGGAGTGCACGGAGTCGATTCTGCTGCGCATTAGCTTTTAATTACCCTCAACGAAGGCAAAACATACGTACATAACACAGATGCTTTGTTCAGGGCTCTAAGCTCCAGGCTGCCTCAGTGTTTAGTGTGTCCATCCCAGGCCAGATCATTACTTTACTTGGCTCGCATGCCAATATTTTTACCTGCTCATTACTGTATTTACAAATGTTTAACGGCTGATTATTGCATATTTCATACCACTGACTGAAGGAAAGTCAGGCTCAAGTGTGTTGCTGGTTTCTGCTTTTCTCTTGATAGAGACTCATGTTCGTCAGCTTCTATTATTCATGTCGGCCTAACAAGTCAAACTGCACCTGCTGAGGAGAACATCACGCAGGACAAGATGGGCACTCATTAATTCATGTGACAGGATGCGAAAGCAGCATCTGCTGGGGAAAACACTGATGGACAGCAGATGATTTGAGGAGAGAAACATTTAAGTGATCATTTCACTCTTTTATGGTGGAGAGAAACGATAAAAGAGAGCACACGCTGAAGGGGATCATTGAGGTCCGTTTTTCAAGCAAAAGTCGAGCAGTCGCAGCCCTTGTTGACATGACTTTATCTTCTAGCAACTGCAGTCAAGTATGAATCTACCAGTACAGACCAGGGTTATAATAGTTTTAGATTTCCCATTAGTTTTAGTTTTTATTTGGTTTTTCACATTCAGTTAGTTTTAATTCATTTTTAGAGCAGTTTTGCTAGTTTTTATTCGTTTTTATTTTTTTGAAATACTTAGTTTTTGTTTAGTTTTTATTAGTTTCAGTGTTAGTTTTATTTTGTAAATTAGAGTTTTTATTTTGGTTCGAGTGAAACACTGAACTTTTTGAAGGGTATCGAATCACATAGTCGTATTTACATTCTGTTCTCAATAAACATATTTATCAATGCGTCTTCCATCTTGTGGTGTTCCTGCGTATTTACTGACCAGCAGCTATCTGGTCTCCGTGGAAACAGTCCATTATAGTTGCTGTTTTCTCCCGTTCCTTCCCAACGCTGACTGGCCTGCAGCTGCAGCTTCTCTTTCCAGGGGGCTAGCTTAGGCTAGCTTATCCAGGTAGTCTTGGTTAGCCTTCTTTCCAGGGGGCTAGCTTAGGCTAGTTTATCCAGGTAGACTTGGTTAGCCTTCTTTCCAGGGGGCTAGCTTAGGCTAGCTTATCCAGGTAGACTTGGTTAGCCTTCATGTGCGAGCTTTTCAAATAGACTTTCAGATTCATGGGTTTTTTTCCCCTTGAGAAGTATTCCACACATTGTATCACCTGCTTCTACAACAAGGCACTTATTTTTATCGTTAACACAGTCATAGTCAAAGAAATCCCAAATAGGACTGTGCTGCTTTCTCCCAAATTTTGTCACAGCCATCACTGCTGATCGCTTTAGTTTTTTTTTTTTGTTGTTGTTTTTTTTTGCGGTTGTTGTACGGCGGAGTGAAGTTAATAGATTTCATGTAAATCTCGAAACGTTTATGTAAAAAAAAGAATTACAAATACGAAAACGAAGGACGTTCTTGATATTATTATAGTTAATTTAAGTTTGTTTTATAAACATATAATACAGTTTCAGTTAGTTATCGTTTTATAAAAAACTTTTTTATTTCTTATTTTTATTTCTTTTTTTTTAAATTTTATTTCAGTTAAAGGAGCAAAAAGCGAAATCATTTCACCGCTAGGTTTGCTGTTGAGCACTGCCTGTAGACTAAAACAAAGTGTGCCATTAGCCACACCTCCCTCTGCCTCTGCTCGCCACCCCCCCCCCTCCCCTCCACACACCCCCACTACACCCCCGCTGGCTTCGAAGATCTACCTACACCGAGCAAAACATCACCATGGCGAGTAACAAAGTAAGTCATTTATAACATTATAATGTTTATACTGGTTTGTCCGTAAATTAATCTTTATGTCACTAATTTAGTGAGTCACCATTAGCATCAAACGTTATCTGTTCGCCGCTAATTGCGTTAGCAGACAGTTCAACGTTAGTAACAATATGACGGCAGTGAATAGCTTTCCTGCAAATACAATCTACCGGTAAATTAGCCGCTAATAGCTGAAAAGTAATTTTGTGGATATCGTAATAGTTGCTAAAACTGTCTAAATAAAATAAAAAAGGCAACGGTTGTAGTAGTTTTGTCCGTTTCTATTTATTTATGCCTATAATTATTTATTTACCTTCCATTTGACATTTGACTTTATGGTGTTACTTGCCTGTCAAGGAGAAGAAGAGCCAGCTCCGAGTCCGACTGTAGCCCCTTTAGCTCTTGTAGCTCCCTCCACCTCGGAAATGCCAGGCCAATGTTAATTCTGGTTTTATCTCTTTCTTTATCGGACAATTTCTTTGCCAATGACCGTTTTTTTTTTTTGTCTGCTCCTGCTCGTCTTCATTGGAAGGTTTTGTTCCGCTGTCTGCCATTTCAGTTCAAAAATGCTGCCACCGTCACTACTCACTGGCTGTCGCGTTTTATAGAGAGGGAGGGGGGAGGAGGGAGGAGGCGAAGTTTCACATGAACGCACATGAACGCGCGGCCGGACCGGCTTGTAAACATGAGGCTGGAGATCAACACAGAGAGCGGGTGTGTGACGTCATCCTATACTCCAGATGAAATTACACCTCTCGTTCTCCATGTAGCGATTTTTTAATTCCTTCAGTCTCAAATAATGGATTTCCACTTATTGCTCCTTTAACGAAAATGTTTTTTCAATTCTAGTTTTCGTTAGTATACCAAGTTAGACATGAAATACAGTGTCCTTCCAGTGAATCGGGCATCTCATCTGGTTCATAGGCATCACAATCTTTGGAGATCTTTACCCTGGTGGGAGGGTTCAACGGCCACTCTTACCGCAGCTTTGCACAAATGCCTACGATAGTTGTTCAATATCTCTGGCTTCTCCGGCTCTCAGTACGACCGCCTGATGACTGGCTATCTGTCAGGGGTGCCGAGCGTTGGACCCAAAAGGAGAAGGAGAACGGTGTCCAAGGGTGACTGTAGCTCAGTTGGTAGAGCAGGTTGTCCAGTCACTGGAAGGTTGGCGGTTCAATCTCGGCTCTAACTGTCCACATGCCAAAGTGTCCTTGGGCAAGACAGTGAACCCAGTAGGTTGGCAGCACCTTGCATGGCAGCAGCTGCCCACTGGTGTATGAATGTGAGTGTGAATGGGTGAATGAGAGGCCAATGTAAACCGCTTTGAGGGCACCTTAGTGTGGAAAAGCGGTATATAAGTGAAGTCCATTTACCATTTAACGAAGGTTCTGTTGTAATTATTCAATACAGGAACAAAACTTAATTGGAGCAAACCTACGTACAGTTGAGAGACAGCAGGGCCGGAACACAAGCCAGGACCATCCATTATCTATACCCTGTTACCGGCTAGGTTAAGTTTAGTGGCGTGGACAGCAAGCCCCAAGGGTCTGTGACAATAGGGGGCTAGAGTAACCAATACCAAGACCACATAAATCAACCTACAACTAGGGCTGGGCGATTTTATTGATTTTGCGATATATATCGATATTTTATTTCCCCAGATAGTATCGATTTTTCCGCCGCGGGTATCAATATTCTAAGCTCCCTTCAAAACCCCCGTGTCCTGAACGGGTGCTCTTCCTGCAAAGCCATTAAGTCCTCCAGCTGCTAGTGTCGCTGTAGAGCATTTCTAACAAGTTATCCAGAAGCTTCTTACTCTTCCAGCTACAGCTGAGCCAGTCAGGAGGATGGCGGCGAGTATAAACCCAGCGCCTGCGTGCTTAAAAGCAGATGTGTGGGAGCAGTTTTGGTTTAAAAAGAAAAAGGAAAGCGAAGATTTAGACAAAAGTATGGCAGTTTGCAAGCTGTGTCACACAAACGTGAAGTACCCTAACCCTAACCCTAACCACCAACCTGTGAAGTGAGCCCACCAGAAACGTCACCACCCGGACAAGCTAATGCTAACTGAGAGGGAGCCAAACTATACTTGTCAGGATTTGAGACCGTATTCAGTGGTGGAAAACGCCGGTTATAAGGGCTGTGTTTACTCTCGCAGCAATGTGTCGCAGTTATCTTGTTGCCAGCATGCCACGGTTAGCACAGTCTCCACTATGTTATTCCACACCACAACGCAAGAGCGACAATCATGAACTAGCTAAACTTACTAAACGTATCTCTTGTGTTTTTCCACTTCCTCACCGTCTCGGCCGTATCCAGACCCACATTCATCACTATCTCCCTCCATGAATTACTAGAATATGTGCTGTCTTTGTGGTGTGGAGAACAGGAATCGTACAGATGTGGGTACTTCCTCATTTCTTCAATGACGTGGTCTTTTCTATGCGGATGTAGAATTGACCAATCAGAGGCCTCCTTTCTCTCCTCTCTGTGGCACTGTCTGCGGTCACCTACCTTTCAGTTCAATTAATTCAAACAGTCATTGGAACATTCACAAGATGTCACCAAAATCACTTCTTCTTTCAGAAAATAATGTAAATGTATCTTAAGACGAATATCGACATATATCGTATAGTGAGCCGAGTATCACGTATTGTATCGCGAGATTAGTGTATCGCTACATCCCTATCTACAACCATGACACCTTTCTGCCTCAAGCACCACCTCTCTTCCTATGTTCGTTTGATTGGTCTGCTCATGCCGAAGAGACGGGAACTATCTGGGTTCATGGTTCACACCGGCACATACCCACCCAGAAGGAGCTTATTTGGAGCCTAAATATTGTTTCTGTGCCCATGTAAGTAAAATCCAGCAGTCTCACAGTCCTGTCAGACCTGTGCCGCCATCAGCTGCACCATTGTGGTTTTGTCACGCAGCATCATGAGGTGGAAGAAAAAGGCAGAAGGTTGACACCTTTTCAAGAGCAACCCTGGAAGTGAAGTTGAAAGCTGAACGTTGAAAAACGTTGACATTAAGACAACCGTAGGCTATTTCACTTTGACATCGCTTCCATTTGTTTCATGATATTACTTATCAGTAGTCACTGAGGTCTGCAAGCGTTTCTGAATGTCCTGTAGGTGGGCATATCTTGTGTATTCAAGATACAGGCCAACGTGCAGATTCTGGATCATCACCAGATCTGGTTGGCACAAACGTACAAGAATATTTCCAAAAGGTTGCCTGATCTAAGTTCTTTTAACAACTTTCAGCAGGTAACATATACAAAGCTTTTGTAGTTGATGTTCGCCAGAGAAGTTAAAGATCTTCGCGGCGACAAAGATGTGGCTTTGAGGCTCCCCTTTTTCTCTCTCTCTCTCAATCGATTCGCCGTGCTGTCCGAGTGTGTCAGGGGTACAAAAAAGGCTGCTCCGAGGCCAACTTTTAAATGCATAAAAGTGTTTATTACAAGTAAAAGAGGCTTATATCAGACTTTCACGACAGTCTGGGATCTTCTGAGCCAATGATAGGAAAAATCCCCGAACAAAGAAAAGTACTCGCTTATATAGGCTGGTCAAGCTGAATCTGTCCCCTACAGATGTAACCAGTTAAACATCCTCTGACAGATTTACGTATAGGCTTGCTCAGGCGCGAACTGTGTGTGTGTGGGGGGGGCAGTGCTGCCCCGGCCTGGGCCCAAGAGGGCCTGGCGAAAGACAAAGAAACAGGTCTTTCCTCAGGAATCAGTCGCGCCTTGCGCAATACTGGATACAACAACTACAACATACTTTACATATTTTACATATGAGGTTATATATATAGGTTGCTCCAGCTAGAATGAGTCATGGTTGGTCAAAAAAAATTAAGACTGACTTTGGTCATGTAGGTTTCTTCAACACAGTGAATTAAATGTTGTGCTGCATGGCTGGCTTCATGTTCACTCTCACAGTTAAAGGTGGGGTAGGTGTTGTTTTTTTGCAACACTTTTTACAATATTGCCTGAAAACCTTTTCACATTCCCATTGCACCCACTGAAATAAAATGTTTGCAAAAAAGACTAAACGTTTTGGTCCAGTCTAGAGGTTATAATCAGAGAAAAACTCTGACCAATCAAAATGGTGATCATCACTATTTTGATTGGCTGCCTAATACGTCCATCAAATATCAATGCACTCCCACCCACCCCTCCCTCCCTCCCTCCCTCCCTGTGGTTCATGTAGTCGTGAATCATGTGAAGGCGTAGTTTCGAGGGGTGAGCTGAAGAGGAGGAGGCGGAGCCTTTGGGAGGAGGGAGGGAGTGTATATTTTCAAAATCCCACTTGAGTTGGATTGCTGGAACCGTTTTTCAAACATCTACTCCACCTTTAACTTTACAATGTACAAATTTACAAGTGGATCAGTACCGGTTCACCCAATACGCACACTACGCACTTTGCGTAGGGCCTCGCAAACCAATGGGGGCCCCGTTACCTCGGCAACGTTGATCCGGGGAGAAAAAAAAACTGACGACGTGACCGTCTGCAGCGCGTGTGTGTCTCCCCGGATTGTAGCGCGTGAAGGGATTAAACAGGCCACGATGAAGCGCAGTTTTCCCTCGGGATATGAAAAGAGGAAAAAGAAACAGCATGACAGTGAACTTAGGGAGCAGCAGTCAGGTAACTTCCCTCTCTGGGGGGGAGAGTGGGAGGGACTAGTCCGTGTTTGACCTACATTACAGGGCGGTTGGCCCCCCAGTGAGCCCCCCAGTCTCTGTGTGCCTCTTGCTGGCTTCTATTATAAGTTGTAGCGTAGTTACAACTGCAACTAGAAAATTACGCATGAAATTTTGAGCGTGCCTGATGCTTGCTGCCGACTAGTTTCGCTGCACCAATATATAAATCATTAATAGCAGTAAATGTATCATTGAGGGTGTGTGTGTGTGTGTGTGTGTGTATGAATGTTCGTGCTGTCACTCATGCTTTTGTGTGTCAGTCTGCATGTCTGTGTGTCTGTGCACGCTGTCGCGGGCATTTGTGTGTATTTGGGTGTGTGTCAGTATTGTAGTTACAACTGCAATTAGGCAAACATTATACTACATACATGTAGAGTAATGGAATATTGACGAAGCTGCTTAATATTTTTAATGCTACACACATGTGTGTATTTTACAACTCTGGGCAGGATCTGCCTTTACATGGCAACATAGTTCATTGCTAGTATTATTAATGCTTCACACCATGTGTGTTCTCTTACAATCTGCACAGCCATTCATATAACAATGCATATGCCCATACCTCCATTCCACTTTCATATATATCTATGGGTGAAAGGTGCATATATTGTAAATAGTCATGTGTATATAGCCCTGCTTATTCTAGTACTTAACATTTTGTATTTTGCTATTGTAATAGTTAAATTCTGAGAGAGCTATATACACATTTTATATTCTATTTTATTTTAGCCTATTTTATAATTACCCTGCTGTCACTCTACTTTCTATCTGTTCTGCTTGAGCTGCTGTGACACGTGAATTTCCCCGGTGTGGGATCAATAAAGTCTAATAAGTTCTATCTTATCTTATTTTAAGAATAAATGTTATTTGCTTGGATAGTACACAGGCAAATATAAATGCATAAACAGTGCTAAATGAATCAGAATTATAGTACATAATATAAACAATTACCTATATTTGAAATATTAAAGTAAATTTAAGAGCAGCCAATTTGATGGAGCTGAATTAATAGTTGCTTTGTCTTGTCTATATTTTACAGGTGCTATGCTTAAATTTCTTAGCAGCAGCAGCACAGGCTCCAGCCAGTCAGCCAGTGGAGGGACAGAGCCAGGTTCATCTAATACAGGCACAGATGAAACAGTTGCTTCAGGCAGTACAAGCAGCGCAGGTCCAGTACAGCCATCGTTGTCAAGTGGCACAGGGGAAGAACAGACAGCATCAGAAGCTAGCTCAGAGTCAGTACCTCAAGCAACAGTATCTGCTCCACCTGATGATCCTGCAGAAAGGGGGATGAGTGGAAGCACTGCGGTGTCAGGTGTGGCTGTTGAATTCAGTGAGGAGGGCCCCTTTGCAGAATTTTGCCGAGGGCCCCATGGAGGTCTGAACCGGCTCTGAAGTGGATCACCGGTAAGATCTCCAAATGTATTTTGGGTAAAATCGTCATCAACAGCCGTCCATCAGCGTCATCATCAGTCACTAATCAACAGAGTCTATGCAGTGCAGGGTGGGTGGATCACAGATTAATTAAATCATGAGTTCATACAAGCATAAAAGTGGAGCAACAAAACACAAAGAAAAGGAAAAAATAGAGCGCAGGAAAAGACTAAACTATAAAAAGCTGGATACAAATTCTCCTGGAGATGAACCTGACATTGTTGGCAGTGGGTCAAGCCCACTAGAACTGGTACCACGGTCAGGGAGCCAGATTTACAGGTACAATTACCCACAATCACTGTCACTGAAAACAACATGTAAGTTAGTTGTAAACTGTTGATGTGGTTGTTATCAGAGTAGCCCCCCTGCCTAACGTTATTATTAGGGGCCAAGTAGCCTAATGTTTTTGTTGTTCTCATGGTTTGTTAGACTTCATGTCAGTTTTGTCGGGTTAGTCTTGCAAAAAGGCTCGTACAACGACGTGCTCAGAGTTGGTATTTATTAACAGCAATGGAAACACATCAGGAGAAATCGGCACTAGGTACCGAACAGAATGAATGAATAAATGAATGAATGAATGAATGAATGAATGAATGAATGAATGCCCGTAGCAACTACAACAATAACTGGTGCGTCTCCTGCGTGACGTCACAACCGCATACCACCTAATACATTTTAGACAAAATATTATATCATAATACTACAGGTTTGATTGATTTCAAAATGACATGGTCGCTCTTCGTGGTGTTGAACTCTGACTATCAAATGATTTGAGCTGTGTGTCAAATGTAGTAATGCTTGTGAGCCCCGCTGTTACGGGCATGTGTATGTTGTAAAACGATGTAATCACAAGCTTTATTGGGCTTAAAGGGCCTGGTCATGTGACCTGCCCCCGGCCCAGCAGTGACATGTTCTGCTGCTGGGCTTGCTAGTATATCTCTATAACCTAAACAGTACACTGACAGAATACATACAGGGACTTTTACACACCAACATTGACCCAAATTCCTAAAACAGAATGAACTCGTTGACTCTAACAAATGTCTTGAACTCGTTGACTCTATGGAAATGATCAGACAGTACGCTTTCGTGGAAATCAGATCACCAACCTTCGACTAGTGCACTTTTATTGCAATTCCAGCTTTAAAAAAATTAAATTAATCTCAACATCAGAAATTGGTGTGAATGGATGGACTTGATTTAGGAGCTTCCAAAGAATCTGCGAAGATAAGTTTAGTTCTAGAGATATTAAAGAAAACAAAACTTAAAATTTCTTATCACAGTGCCACCTAGAGGCCTGCCACAACAGTTTCAGTTGTCAGAGATCATTTGGGGATCTGAATGTCTGAATTCCAGGTTTGATGCATGTATGACGCATTGTTTGTGCTGTCCAGATACTGTCGAGACAGAAACACGTCCAGAACATTGATCTCTGCAAATACAACTGGGTTGTACGAAGCAAAAGCTGCATTTCCCTGAAATCATGACGTGTGGATACGTGAAGCTTTAGAGGTCCCATTTAAAGCCGGTTTCATCGAGGGCTCATCGCCGACTTCATCTGCATACAAACAATGTTGTTTTCTTATCAGCGGGACGGCAGCCAGTGAAGCCCTGAGCTGTGGGATGGACAAAGCTCCTCTCTCTCTTTCATTCGGTCTCTCCAGAGCCATTGTCCACGTCTGCCTGGATTACAGGTCTGTGATGAGAGCCCAGATGCCTATAATGGCTGATGAGATGATATGCAGCCTGACTCGAGGTCCACGGGAGGCCAGTTAACCTCTACGACCTCTACCGGTTTGTTTGCAGAAGCCCTGACTGATATACTTACCTGACTGGGTCACGTGATAACCCGCTTTTATGATATCTGCTCTATGAAACTCAAATGCTATTAAGCAAGGAAGAAAAAAAACACATCCCTCTCTTTTTTATATGCGCTTGCAGTAGTAGAAACACAACCCTGCAGCTGTGGAGGACGGCGGGAACCAGGCCTGGATGTTCGTGATTTGAGGGACAACGCCATTTGGCCTTCAAAGGGGCATTTTTTTTAGGGCACAAATGCCAAATGTCAGGGCAACACGGCCATAATAAAAAAACACACAATATGACATGATATGCTTATAAACAGCACAACACAGTTTTTTGAATTCAGAACCTTGGATATTTTTAATAGGCTACCACAACTTTTGGACTTTTATCAAAGGGAAACAGACAACAAAATAGGCAATGTCATTGACTTTTATTAGGTTATTACACATCCATAAATTTAATTTAAATCGTCATCTGATGATGGGGATGGAGAACCTGGGGTCTTCCTAGGCCCATAAGGAAAAACAGTTGGCCTCCACCTTTCTATGCTCCCTCTGTCTTTTTTGCACTGGCTGAAAAATTTAAAACAGTTTTATGATAAATCAAAGTGGCACAACTAGTTAATATATTTCATTATTTTACTGATTCATTCCAGACATGTCAAAACAATCTTTTAAAGCATAGACAATTTTAACACTATCATGAATCTATGTATATGAAAATAAATATAGTGTATTTATAAAATATATAATAATGCATAAATCAATATACACTAACACATGTGCATAACCATCATTTAGAAACATATAGAACCTCTTGTAAATAAATCTAAATATTAAATGGACATATTCTCCCAAAAAATAAAAAAAAATAAACAAAATGTATATCTAATGTATACACACGGATCTATATACATACACATACATACCAATATGCAAAACACATATCTAGTTTAACATGTCTGAAAAGGGGTATTAATTGCTTGCCAATGCTATTTCCTAAATGTACCACATAAACTTAGGCTAAAATAAGAAGAATCTAACAATGAACTCTTCCATGATAACCTTTTGAAGTAGGGGTCCATTTTTTGGCAGTTTTTTGCTGCATCTTCGTGCTCTTTTGCAACTAATCGACTCGTTCCTGTCTTGGCATTCTTGTTTCTGAGGGAAAAAAGTTTCGAGTGAATATGTTAAATATTTTTAGAATAATATCATCACATTTTCATAGCCTACTGATTATTCAAATGCTTAAACCACCCCGGAGCGTGTTTCTGTAATGATACGTGTTAAAGAGTTTAGGTTTCACTTTCGTGCACCTGAAGTCTCAGAAGTGTATCGTGTATAGAACAGGAATGTCGGAGTTTGAATCAATCTATCTGAGCATCGTCATCCTGCCTGTAAGTTGTTGTTGATTCATATGTCAATCATGAGTTTATGATGTGTTATCTAGTCACAGATGTTTTCTCTATAAACGAATTCCATTTAATGGCATCCTGATTTTGGCGATGAAATGAAGACTTAGAAGCAAAGCTTCACTAGGGCTGCACACAGAGAAGAGAGAGAAAAGTTTTGGCAAGAAAAGGATTATTTGAAGGCTTTAGTTTACGATAAAACAGCTGATTGGAGGAGACCGTTTACTTGGGTTGTCTTAGCAACCATAGCTCAGAAGGCTACAGTAGCGAGACATGACAGTCTCCGTCTGATATTGAAACATTAAAAATTCTTAGTAGGTTATAGCAACAAGACATGACAGGAAAGATTTACAGAAGTCTTGAGTTAGCTTGTTGGATAGCTAGGTCCCCCTCAGGGAGGCTAATAGGCTACTGCTACAACCAAGTCTAACAACTCTTCATCAATTTAAAGTTGGGAGCGATTTATTACGATTTATAGTATTACGATGTATTACAATTTATAGTCCTGGGTTCAATCTTTAAAGTCCTTAGGCTCATTGACGAGCTATTTGATCCAGAAAACAGATGGGTTTTTGAACACTTACCTTTAATGTTTGTAGTATTGTTGTGCTGTTTATCCCACAGACAGAACGCTGATGGAAATAGATGCTGTGGGGTAGGGTTATGGACGGATCTCTCAGTAGGACACACCTCTGCTACAATTGTTTAGCTTTAATACAGGTAGGCCTACCGATGGGCACTACGGCGCAAACTTGATAATAGCTGAAGGAAGGGGAGAGAGCAGGGCACCAAGGCCACAGTGGCCGTTAAGCATCAATTTTCGTAAGGGCATCACGGCCAAGAAGAAGGGCTACGACGGCCATGGCCGCCATGAAATTCCTGCCCTGGTGGGAACCTGAGGTGACAGGAACATGGTGAGAAAATATCAAGGTAAATGTAATAATACTGACTCTCAGCTGTGGTGGCATTTGGCCGCAGCTGCAGTGTCTGACTGTTCCGTCTTGTATACCATGTTTATGAATCGTTATTATTTACCACATCAGAAAAACTCCACGAGATGCAACGTTTATATTCAGCTGCTCGGGACAGCTGCTTCTGTGCAACAAAGTGAGGAAGCGTAAGGAAGAGCAGTTCCTATCTTAATAAAAAAGTGAGAAAAACACCGTCGGCAGTAATGCAGACTCTGCGCTGGTCCGCCGGGGTGAAGAGAGCTGTGACGAAAAGAAGATGGGAGGCACCAGATCAGGTGAGGAAGAACTTCTCAAATTCCAGGCTGTGCTCCCTTCATTTCTGCAAGTAAAAGATCACCACCGATGGCTACAAGCATCATGATCCTGTCTACTTTGCCTGAAATACCGAAAGGAAACCACTAGATAAAGACCGATGTAGTTGTCGCAGTAAAATGTGTTTATTGGTTCACAATTCATGTTTTTATAATCAGTCATCAGAGCTGGGTATTTAATTTGATTTTGATGTCGCTTTCCGCCTGCTGGTAGAATTAGGTATTGCGGTTTGAGGGGCGCGTGCACATGCAACGCCAGAAACTGCAGACAAGCCAGAGAACCAGCTAGTCCGTGGATAAGGAGAAAATGGACAATATGGTCAGTGCCTTCAAAAAGTTCAGTGCTTCACTCAAACCAAAATTACAACCCTAATTTACAAAATAAAACTAAAACTAACACTGAAACTAATAAAAACTAAACTAAAACTTAGAATTTCAAAACAAAATTGAATAAAAACTAGCAAAACTGCTCTAAAAACGGATTAAAACTAACTGAATTTGGAAAAACGAAAGTAAAAACTAAATAAAAACTAAAACTAATGGAATATCCAAAACTATTACAACCCTGGTTATAACCAGAAAGGTACAGATCTGCAAAGCCCCAGATGAGTGCAAGTACTGCACCTTTACATGTCATGTGCCACTGTACTCCCGTAGCTATACTCTAGATAAATTTGGAGTTAATATTTAACAGCATGTGTCTCTTTTATCACATACAAAACAAGTTTTTGTATGCTTTCTAATATTGTCAAAATAAGGAACCTCTTGTGTGTCATGTTTCTAAGGTATCCAGAGAACTGTTTCATGCAGGTGCAGCAGGTGCGAGTAGGTGGAGCCAGGTGCAGCAGGTGCGAGTAGGTGGAGCCAGGTGCAGCAGGTGCGAGTAGGTGGAGCCAGGTGCAAGCAGAATCTATTTCAAACTCAAATTGGGAAGGACAGCAACACAGGGTTAGAAGCCAGCCAGAAGGAAAGGAAAGACAAGACAAGACAAGACAATGTATACCAACAGGGGTTGACGAGACACAGGTGAAAACAATCAGGATTCATGGGGCTGGGGAAGTAATTCAGAACTCAGCCCCTTCAAAGTATCCGGAAGTAACCAGAACAGGGGACAAGAAACCCATGAAACAAGAAGACCTGAGAAAAAAACCCTAAAACACAAAACCAAACTGAGATTGTGAAAGTGTGCCAGATTAATGCAGAAAAACTGGTTTCTGCATTTGTTACTTCAAGATTCGGGAATTCTTTATGAGTAACATGTACTAAAATTACCTTCAGAGCATTCAAAAGTTCTAATGAGGATGAGCACGAGAGATCATGTTACTCCAGTCTTAAGATTTTTTTATTTGTCTCACAGCAGGTATCCCTACTGATTTTGTTTGTCAGTGTCTCTTTCCTGTCATTCCTGGTTGAGGCAAAGGTCCCTCCTCAGTCAGGGTCCGGTTCTGATGGAGGCTCGCTCCCGCTCAGGTGGAGTCGTTCCTCTCCACTGTCACCTTGTGCTCGCCAAAGATGAATGACGGTTTGATGCAACCTGCTGGATTCCTTAGCTGCCCTGCATTTTCTGAAACAGCATTATATGAAACTGAATGGACAGAAATGTATTAAATTGGATTGTATTCAACAGGAATCCTTTAAACATTTTTTTTTCTCTCCTTCTATGTAAATTACCTTGAGATCGGCTCTGTTGTGAGTTGGTGCTGCATGGATCAACTGAACATGTCCAAAAGCAGAGCTGGGTAACAGGTGTACGTGTTTGCAACAGCCTTGAATTCATCAGATGGGAAAAATGTTGAACGGCCGGTGAGCGCGACCCAGAAGATGGTTCTTTGTGTCGTAGTTCTTCATTCAGACGTGCATAAACAGCATCCGTATTTTATGATTTTTTTCATCATGAAAGAGTCATCTAAATGGGCTTCTTTTGCTCAAAATGTCCCATTGATACAGCCTTTTCTTCAGTATTTTGTGCAGAAGTACCACATGATCTTCCAAGCTCTGCGTTGCTTTTTTCCCCTTTTAGAATCGATAAACAAAAACCTCCAGCAGAGGTTTGAAATTAGCAATGAAGAAATGCATAAACCTTAAAAGTAGCACTATTCAAGCACTCCCAAGGCCATATTTTTGAAGTGCCTTATTAAAGGGCTGAATAAAATGTTTTATCTTTTTTTGTATGAGAAGCCTTGGCACGTAGCGAACTGTTGGCGTTGAGTTCCTCTGCCAGAGAGGCGACGACGCCAGCAGAGCTGAATAAGACGATGACCCTCTGCGTTCGCTCAAGTGTTCGAAGGCCGCGTTCACTGTTCCACACACTTCTGTGGCCCTGGACTACATCATCACAGCAGGTGTGCCATGCTTTGCATTCAAAAATGCACACGCTCCTCCCCAAATGACAATCAACACACGAACACACTCACACAACAAAAACGCAGTCAAACGCATACATCCAGCACTTATAGACACACGCCAATGTGAATGTGAATGTGAATACAACATCACGCTAAGTCATGCACAGAGAGGAGAACAAAATACTCGTTCAAATGATTCTAAAACTAGTGCTGGGCGGTATATCGGTTCCTACGGAATACCGGTGTTTATTTTTCTTATGATATAAATTTTTCATATACCGTAATACCGGTGAGTATGTACTGTAGCGTACACATCATTGGGAACGACGTGCGGCGGAACGTAAGTGCCGCAGAACCTTGTTTGACAGGGGACTGTTTTGCAGTTGCACTGGAGGGCACAACACGCTACTAGTTTATGGTTTAAACGGTGATGGCTGCAAACAGAGAAAGTCCCGAAGTGGAAGCTCCAGAACGGCAACATGAGACTGAGGAACTTCTTCCTAAACGAGGAGCCGTGTCTGTCTGTCGTGTGGAAGTTCTTTGGATTTAAAAAAGGCGACGTCCAACAAACTACAATAATCTGCAAATGTTGCCGAGCTAAAGTTGTAGCCGCGGGAGGCAACACCAGCAATCCGCACCTAACAAATTGTCATCTGACTTGACTTTACTTTTAGTTTACTATTTATTTGTTGAAATATCTCAAACATTGTTTACATTGTGTAGTTAAGACTTTGTCCAGCTTTTTCAAAAAGAAGAGCACCAGCATCTGTGGACCGTCTTGTTTTCCTTGCTCAAAATTTGTAATAGCTGCCTGAGAGACCTTATTTATTTATTATTTATTATATATTTAGCTTGTCCATAAAGTTGTAATGTGTGAATATTGTTTATATGCTGCTACAGGATAATCCTTTTTTTTCCCAAAACTTGAATATTGCAGGTTGCATACTTTGTTTACTATTATTTTGTTGAAATATCTCGAAAACGTTGTTTACATTGTGTAGTTAGTGTTGATTTTTTTTTACAAAATATGTTTTTTCAAGTTGTTTGCAAAATTTGAAAAATAAAAGGGTTCTGTATTTTAACTGCAACTATCATCATTCTGATTCCTTCACTTAATTAGAATAACGAGTGCCACCTCTTTGTAAATAGTATCATTTTGTGAGGCCATGCAAACCTGTATTAATACTAGTGTAGATATGAATGTTTTTCTACAATATTCACTCCTTGTGACAGTAAAATAGGTCATTCTAAGACAATTTACTGCAGCAATTCCTCTAAATGATTAGAAAATGTGGTTAACACCCAGTTGTACCTTCAAAAAAAAAATACCGTGATATACCATGAAACCAATATAATTTTGAAAAATACCGTGATATAAAGTTTTGGTCATACTGCCCAGCACTAGCTTAAACGTTTCTAAAAGTCTTTAAAATAAGCAGAATGATGCCTCAATTCATTTCGCTCATTCGCTTTCAAATTCACTTTTTAGTATAAACTCCTGATGGTTTAGCAGACAGAAGGAAAGAAAGCAAGGTCATCCTCATGCTTTCCCTCACATGCACAAATCAAGGCCCACGTGCTCGATGCAATGTTTATTAACGAGGACAATATCTCGACAAACACCGGACATCCATGGACGTCTTTTTTAAAGGCTAAATAAGGTTGGTCCGTCGAGGCCATTATTTAGCCCGGAAGACCCGTCTCTGTTTCACCATTGTTTCCTGGTCCAGATTTAGCTCAAAAATAATTCAAAATTTGAAAATTTCTCCTTTTTCAGGTCAGTCAGGATTATCTAAATGATTTCATTTTGTTGAATACCACAATAATGAGAGAGAGGATTTCAAAGAGAATTTTATACAATTTTCTTCAAGGTCAAAAGTTTACATACACAAAAAGTACTAAGTCTTTAAACAACGTAGGGAAGCCCAGATGAAGAGGTCATGGCTTTGGAAGCTCCTGATTGGTTAAATGACAACATGTGAGTTAATTGATGGCACACCTGGGGACGTAATTAAGGCCACGACTCAAACACTCTGCTTCCTTGTTTGAAATCATTAAAAATAAATGTTTTAAATCCTCGATTTTTTTTAAAAATTACTGTAAAAAAAATTATTACATGATTTAAAAACATATTTAGAAATATTAAAACAAACCAATTGAGTGTTATTCTACTGTCATCTTAATATGACAAGTGTCACCTTATTTGTTGACCTCTTACATTAATATTGGAATGTAGCTTTTAGTCTTGTTCATTAATAAAAGTGGTGTTTAAAGGTTTGCATGGCCCGCAGAGATTTTTCACATTTCAAATTGGGCCTTGGTATTCTGAAGTTTGGGAATGGCTGATTTAGATAATCCTGACTGACCTGAAACAAGAGAGGTTTAGTCTGATTTGACTTCAGACAGTAAGACAAAATAAAAAAGTGAAGTGTGTTTTTGCACAGTGTATGTAAACTTCTGGCTTCAACTGTAACATCTTAAAAATGACAGCTTTTATGCCTTTGAGTAGCTTTTATCACCTTTCACATTTCAACCAAATTTAGATGTCGATGGACGTCTTCATGTAGACGTCTTTTCAAAGTCTTGGAAATGAAAGCTTTTTATGAAGGGTAAATATGAGTGATGCGTTTCCCGTAGCCATTTGTATAATCCATAATGTTGGTGTTGAATGAGAAGAGACGACTCGTACGCAACGGGGACATTCGGTGGCTCAATGACGTCATTTCCTGCCCACATGGAGACCCACGTCAACAATCTGGCCCCCAAAACCAACCCCAGAGCCAGTGGAAACGCACCTGTAGTACACTGTACGTATGCGTTGTATGCTGTATTCAGGCTCTGCCCAACCCGGATTAATAAAAAAGAAGAAAGAGGAGCAAATGGTTGAAATGATTAAGCCTGGCAGTTGGTTCAACATTCAAACCTTCCCTTAACTAGCATAAGCTTGCTGTTTTAGCTGAGCTTCGCCATGCTAACCTGCGATGCTCACTAGCTTTACCTTACATTCATTCTGACTGCATGCTGGTTTAACAGTGACACAGTTTGATTTCAGTAATGTCAAAGATACTGTTCAGTCTCTATCTGGGGATAAAATAATAACTTCATGAAAGCTTAATGAAAGCTTTTATTGGCTTCTCGTGAAATTTCGAATTGAGTTTAAAATTTTGCTTCTCACATATAAGGCCCTTAATGGCCTAGCTCCGCGCTATTTACAAGACTTGATAGCACGCTATGCTCCTAATAGAGCTCTCTGCTCTCAGAGTGCAGGATTACTCGTCGTTCCTAGAATATCTAAAAGTAGGTTTGGAGGACGGGCCTTCTGCTACCAGGCACCTTTATTCTGGAACCAGCTACCAGTTTGGGTTCAGGAGGCTGACACCACTTCCATCTTTAAAACTAAACTGAAAACATTTCTGTTCAGTAAAGCCTACAGTTGGGGTGAATTCCAATTCCTCCCTTAACCCTCAATCTAAACCCTCAGTCTCAAAAATGCGCGCTCCCGCTAAGGACAAGTGCTGTCCCGATTCTTAGAAAGTCAAGTTGAGGGATGAGTTCGAGGGCTGTATCGCCCTCAATATTGAGATTTTTCCGACACCACCCTTGGAAGTAAGGGCTACCCAGAAGGCACTGGGTAATTTAGCCAAGACATCTTCGAAAAGGATGCTGACAAAAAAAAGCTAGCTACAAAAGTATCTTCGTATATCTTATAGATATAAATGTTGCAAGACCATCTTATTGTCTTTGATTGAGACTTTTTTCATAGATTAACATCGTTGTTGCGTAACATTTATTTTTTTACTTTACGATGTTTGCTGCCAGACCGGCAGTCCCGGCCGGGGGTCCCGACCGGGACGGTCCCGGCCGGCTTCACGTTACTTGTATTCCTTGTTGTGTAGCGACGGAGGACTGAATAATGTATCCTCTATTGTGTTATTTGCTAATATTATTTGGAGACTATACAGCGCTCTTTTCAATGTTATCCCTGTCACTTCAGGAAATACAGAGACAACACGGGCTCTGATACATTTCAGTCTGAAGACATAACTGCACTCAAGGGTTGTCCCATTTCTAAGTCACAAGATAACCCTTATACTTACTTTTGAGGAATAAGATTGAGGGCCAAAAATTGAGGGTTAAGGGCGAGAGTTGAGATTGAGGGTAAAGAGAGGAATTGGAATTCACCATTAGCCTAAACTATAGTGTAGGGGCTAATAGTTATAGCCATAGCTGTAGTAGCTCAGACTAGAGTAGCTCGTCTTAATCACGGCTTCATCATAGTTATGCTGCTATAGGCCTACGCTGCAGGGGGACGCCAACATGATCTGCTGAGTGGTGTCTCCACTGCTCTTCTCCCTTTCCTTCCCTTTCCTCCTTCCTTCCTCCTCCTCCAGCTCAATCCCTAGTTAATTAGGAGCACCTCGTTACTGTAACTTTGCTCCATTTTCTTTTCTTTCCTGTAGTTTGTTGTGCTGTTTTGCCCCTTTTTCTCTTTTCTTTCTGTATGTTTGCAGGTCAGAGTTTCCTGAGTTTCATGCTGACCTGCAGTTCCCTCCTCTGTCCATCCCAGCGTTTACCTCCACTTGTGTGTAGGTGTGTTCAGGTTAACAGCTGGCGTGGTGACCGGTGATCTAGTCCTCTGACCATCTCACCTCAGTGCTGCTACCTGCATCTGTTTATGTAGTCATTTCATTCAGTCATTAGTGTGCTCTCCTCTCTCTGTCCTCCATCCTCTCTCTGTCCTGTCTCCCCTCTTTTCTTTCTCTACCCAGCTGGTCTTCAGCAGGAAGGTCCCCCCCATATGATCCAGGTCCTGATTAAGGTTTCTTCCTCTTAAAGTGGAGTTTTTCCTTGCCACTGTTTGACTTAAAGGTTTTTTTTTTTCTTCCACTGTAATTCAATATTATATTTTTAGTTAAGGATATTTGCTCGGGGGTGATGATCTGGGTCTCTGTAAAGCGCCTAGAGAGACAATTGACATTGTAACAGATGCTATACAAATAAAACTGAACTGAATTGAAAGCTCCAAATTTTGGAGAATTTCATCCACAACTGGTGCAACACCCCACTCAAGTCCTTATCTCATAAACTCGCTCAGCTAAAATCTACCACCTTATTTTTACATACACCAGGCATCAGCCATAGGTGGTAATGAAACTGTCAACAGGCTGGTTTCTCACGACAGCCAATCAAATTTCAGAGGTAAATATGTGCTAATGTCATCGATTGATGAAAAAAAAACAAAAAAACAAATTTGAAACCAACTCAGTAATTTAGGTGTTCCTCACGTCTTGTAAGTTATAACCACTGCTTAGGGTTTGATTTGTAATTTGTGTTTTTAGTTGACGTGCTTGAGGTCAAATGCAGCATGAGCTGTAGTCTGGCTGCACGTGCAGTCGTTGAAGGGAGAAGGAAAGAGGGCGGTGGTGGTTTTAAAAGGGGAATTCATGCTAGCTGTGATAAGAAAATGAAGACAGATAAAGCCAGGAAGCAGAGTTAAATAAGGCCAGATGCAGCCAGCTGGAAAAGTTCTGACGAGTGGCTGAAAGAATGAGGCGCAGAATAATGAGAAGGTGCGAGCAGAAAGGAAAAAGATCAGTGAGCAGTAAGGGGGAGAGGTATTTTCGTTATTTCAGACTCACCCCGTAATGGGATTTCTTACCTGAACCACTGAGACCAGGCCGCATGAATGCCTATTTAACATGATGGGATTTCACACGGATGCGGTTCCCAGTGGAAAGCTTTTTTTCCCCCTCACCCGCCTGATTATGGTTTTGATCGAAAAAAAAGGGGGATTTATTTATCTATTTTCCCTCCCTCAGCACTGGACGATTAAAGCAGAGCTCTGTGAAGAACAGAGAGAGTGGAAGTTACTGAGACGCATGTGCCAAGTTAATACAGGACTCTATCTGCTGATTCATTTATCAACTCCACCGGGCGCTGCGATATACAGTACTGCGTTCTTGGATGTGCGTATGTGCGCCGCAGCAGCGCAGGATCAAACGCATGAAATTGCCGCGCAAACTGATTTATCAATTCCAGCATCCAAACAGAAAGGGACTTTGAGTGTCGGCCGCAGGGTAAAAAAATGGAAAACCCATTTCCTTAAATGAATTCAACAGCTTGTGTTCTGTTTTCAAGTCCAACAGACCCATGTGGTCAGAACGAGCACAAAGCACTGGGACATCAGATTTTCCCTCCATCCATCCATCATCCATGCCCGTCCAGTCCAATCTAGGGTCCATATCTGTCAAGTATCCCGTATTGGTCGGGGAAGTCCCGTACAGTGATCCCTTATTTTTCGCGGTTAATGTCAATGAGTTAATCAAAATCCGCGAACAGGAGCCGGAGCCACCTGAGCTTCAGTAATGTGTTTAAAATATGTTTAAAAACCCCAAAATAGTAGCAAAGCACTGCAGCGAAACAAGACAAAGGCTCAACTGTGGTCTTTCTGTTACCTTCACAGCCTCTGGTCTCTGAACCGTAGTAAACAAACCGCTGGTATTGTGCTATATTTGGCTCGTAATTAGCGGCTAACACGCTAACAACAACAAAACAAAAAGTCCGGTTTTCTCTGCATGGAACGGGCACTTTATTCTGGCACTGCAGGAACTTGTAACATCACACAGGTTGTATTGTTGGGCTCCTGTCGGTTAACAGAGAATGTAAATCTATACACGCTGGGCTGCTGTTGATGCTCACTACACTTTTCATCTAACCCCGTTTTCATTCTGCCGTCCCACAACACACACACACTACATTACCCATAAGGCCACACCATTACCCATAAAGCCACCTTCTGAAAGGGGCCAGGCTGGCTCACAGCATTTCTTCACTGTGAGAGAACGCACACAACATCCTGTGATGTTTCCGCGATTTAAAATTTTTTTTTTAATTATATTATATATTTCTGAAAAATCTGCGAATAACTTAAACCGCAGAACTTAAACCAGTGTCTCCCAGCGTCCTCCCATATTAGTATTTTTCCCGTAAATCTCCCGTATTTTAACCTGCATTATCAAACAATAATAATACCGTATCAGGCGGAGTAAAAAAAAAAAAAAAAAGACATTCCCAATCTGAGATCTGTCACTTGTCTCGCGATAACTGCCACAGCAGTTGCTCCTACAGGTACTGGAGGTGGAAGATGTCACGCGATTAGTGTGTGACAACCGATGAGTGACAGCGCGCAAAGCAAAAAAAAGATTGTTACAGAGAAAAGGATTGCGCTCTTCTCTCGTGTAATAAACTACTCTGGACCAGTCCACAAATACACTCCTTCCAAAACAGTCATAAAGAATTCAGTCTGCAACAAAAGAGTACAACAAGTCATTAAAAGAGTAAAGAAGTCATGTAAAATGAGATGAAAATCTGTAAAAGAAGAGCGATATGAAATTAAAACAATGTGTGGAATGAAAATCAAATGTAAATGTAAATACAAGCAACGTTAAATGAACAAATAATATGCAAATCCCTTCAAATAAATAATCTTCATATATACCCCTTTGTATTTTCATTTAGGCTGTAATGACAGTTCACATTATGTTAATGTGGCTTTACACACAGCTACACTACTTCCTGAACTTCAGCCAGCTGCTTTGTTTCCTGTGTGCCATTATTGTACAAACTGATTAATCCAGGTGTGTCTGACCATTGCTGTGAGGTCAGACACACCTGGATTAATCAGTTTGTACAATAATGGCACACAGGAAACAAAAAAAAAGATGGCTGAAGTTCAGGAAGTAGTGTTGCTGTAATTCTAGCTTTTTTAGACACCAAAAATGTAAGGTAGCCATTCCCAAACTTCAGAATATCAAGGCCCAATTTAAAATGTAAAAAAATCTCTGCAGCCCACCCCAAACCTTTAATCACCACTCTGATCAACATACAGGACTAGAAGCTGTGTCCTGACATTAATATAAAGGGTCAACAAATAAGGTGACACTTGTCATATTAAGGTAAGATGACAGTAGAATAACACTTAACTGGTTTGTTTTGTTTTTACAGTGATCCCTCGCCAATTCATGCTTTAAGTTCCGCGGTTTTAGTTATTCGCGGATTTTTCAGAAATATATAATATTAACCTTTGTGTCGTGTTCGTTTCTCCCCCCTTACTTTAGTGCTCCCGGTCAAATTTGACCGGCCTGTTTTAACTGCTCCTACATTAACAGAAAAACCACTGATTAACACCAAATTTTATTTAACTCCTTTTAAAGGTGTAAACAATGTCTCAGACCACTTGTTTATATGAATAACTGCAGTGAATATACATAAAATAGACACAAAAAGAGTAAATTGTATTCCAAAATTATCATTTATGTAAAAAGAAAGTAACAAAAATCAAAACAGTGACCAAATTCACACATCAACATGAGCCTATCATATCACTTCTCCGGGGTTTGGGAGCTGTCCGGTGCTGAGTGTTCACATTCAGTACCGGACAGCTCCCACAGCCCAGAGAAGTGGCGGGAGCTGTCCAGGGCTGAATGGTCACATTCAGCAGTGGACAGCTCCCGCCACTTCTCCGGGCTGTGGGAGCTGTCCAGTGCTGAATATTCACGTTCAGCACCAGACAGCTCCCACAGCCCGGAGAAGTGGCGAGAGCTGGAATGAGGTGGGAAGAGGAGACACCTATTTGTTCAGTCTGAAAGGGGTTCATGTGGGGTGGGGTGGTGTGTGTGTGTGTATGGTGGTGTATTTGTGGTTGTGTACAATCTGATGGATGAACACAATCTAGGGTCACCCATTAATTTCCTGTGGTGGTCATTTTTGACCGGGAACACCACAGGTGTTACAAAGTTGAATAAAATACTCATAATTCAGAGAAAAATGGTGATTAGCAATTATATATGTTCAAATGGCTAGTGTGGAGGATATCATAAGGCCCTGAGACAATCAAATGTAAAATACAATATTTATGATGGATGGAAGTAGGAAATCGGTCAGATTTGACCCAAACACGACAGAAAGGTTTAAAAAAAATCAAGAAAAAATCATGGAAACATCACAGGATGTTTTGTGCGTTCTCTCACTGCGAAGAAATGTGAGCCAGCCTGGCCCCTTTAAGAAGGTGGCCTTATGGGTAATGGGGTGGCCTTATGGGTAATGTAGTGTGTGTGGAGGACGATTTATAAGATACTTGTTTAATTTTAATGACCTCTCACGGCCCACCTGCAGTACCATGACGGCCCACCAGGGGGCCATGGCCCACACTTTGGGAATCACTGATGTAAGGGATACTGGAGCTTGGTTGGGATGGTGGGACTGCTCACAGGTTAGGGTTAGGGTTAGGGTTAGCCTATCCCAGCTCTCTTCAGGTCCACCCTGGACAGGTCCACTTCAGAATTTAAAGGGGGCGTATCGTTATCCAGCCTCTGCATAACAAAAGATTACGCTCAATGTTTTAACTCAGTAATGTTTCTTTAAGGGTGTTTGCTCACTTGTGGTAGGATCACTCGAGGTGGATGTTAATACCAGGTCTAAACAGGGCCTTGGAGAAACTGAATCCAGGAGTAAACGGTTTACCGACTCATCCAGAAGTGGTTCTGACCAGAGGCCTGTTTCAGGAAGAGTCAGTCAACAAACCCTGAGAGAACGACGGACGTGAGCTTTCTGTTTCAGAGCTGCTTCTGTCAGCCGAGTCCGTTGACCACACAGAGACATCATCGATGGAGCGCTGTTGTCATGTTTCACCGTGGAGAGGGCCGGTAAACGGAAGAGATCCTCCATCTCTTCTCTGCTGAACGAGCGCTTTGATCGCGTGGATTTCTGCAGAAACGTAGAACGGGTGCGGCGGCAGCGGGAAGACAGTTGATGTGGGAGAGACTGCAGAGAGAGTGGATGGTTTGAATATTTAATGTAGGGTGAAATCCTGCCTGAGGGAAAAAATAGAAAAAAAAAATCTGAAGAAGCCGAAGATGAAAAATAAAAACATATTTCAGGCAGGTAACTCGAATGTGGAAGGCTCGGCTGTACTTAATTTAAAAACATTTTTCCCTGGTAAAAGGAAAATCATTCAAGGAGGATAGATGGGAATATGGGTGCAGTCAGAACATTCAGTCTCATCAACTTTTAAATCATTCACTTCCATTGAAAATTCAATTCAAAAACACTTACAATACATTGATCCCTGAAGGGAAATTAAACTGTTGCAGTAACTGTCATGATCTAAGTCTCTTCAGTGATTGATTGTAGAAGGTTCAGGAAGGATCAGCAGCAGATCTGAAGATCCTCAGACTGAAGACACTGTTTGTTTAGAGCAGGGTTCTCAAACTCATTCCTGAAAGGGCCGTGTGGCTGCAGGTTTTTGTTCCAACCATGCAGAAACACAACTGAGTTGTTTCACTCAATCAACTGAACTGGTTCAGACCTTCAGTAAAGACAACTAGTTGATTGACTAAAACTCAGCTGTGTTCCTGCATGGTTGGTTCCTACAAAAACCTGCAGCCACACAGCCCTTTCAGGAATGAGTTTGAGACCCCTGGTTTAGAGGATGTTCAGGGTTGTCCATGACGTCCTTCATTTGATGAAGGATCCTCCTTTGCTCCATCATCTCCATCATCTCCAGAACAGAACCAGCCTTCTTCATCGGTTTGTTCAGGTTCTTTAAGTCTCTGATGCTGCTCCTCCAACAGATGACTGCAGATGGACCGAACTCTCCACAACAGACTGATAGAAGATCTGAACATCCTCCTGCAAATGCTGAAGGAGCTCAGCTTCCTCCAGAAGTAAAGTCTCCTCTGTCCCTTATCAACAGCATCAGAGTTGTGTCTCCAGTCCTAGTCTGCTGTCCAGGTGAACACTGAGGTATTTATCCTCCTCCCACACCTCCACCTCCACTTCTTCTCCACATGATGGAAATGCTGTTGGACTTTTTCCTGGTCCTCCTAAAACCCACAATCATCTCCTTTGTCTTGTGGAGCATTGGTAAGATGAGATGAATGCTGTCTCTCCACACAGCATTCTCTGCCATCCAGCAAAGTCTCTGTCCTCAGTGGGCCAGTTCTCTGTCCTCAGTCTCTGGTCCAGCAGTTCTCTGTCCTCAGTCATCTGGTCCAGCAGTTCTCTGTCTCTTCAGTCTCTGGTCCAGCAGTCTCTCTGTCACTGGTCCAGCAGTCTCTGGTCCAGCAGTCTCTCAGTCTCTGGTCCAGCAGTCTCTGGTCCAGCAGTTCTCTGTCCTCTCTGGTCCAGCAGTCTCTGTCCTCAGTCTCAGCAGTTCTCTGTCCTCAGTCTCTGGTCCAGCAGTTCTCTTTCCTCAGTCTCTGGTCCAGCCTCAGTCCTCAGTCTGGTCCAGCAGTTCTCTGTCCTCAGTCACTGGTCCACCACAACTGCAGAGTCATCTGAGTATTTCTGCAGATGTCAGGACTCTGACTGGTTCTGGAGGTCTGAGGTTTCCAGGGTAAAGATCAGTGGTGAGAGTCCAGTCCCCTGTGGAGCTCCTGTGCTCCTGACCACCTGCTCAGACACACAACCATTCAGTCTCTCCAGTGGTCTGTTAGTCAGGGAGCCAGTGATCCAGGTGACTGTGGAGGAAGGAACCTGTGTCTTCTGGAGTCTCTTATGCAGAAAAGCAGCTGGATGGTGTTAAATGCTCTAATCCGTGTATGAGTTACCTCGGTTTCTGAAACCGGCTTAACTGAACCCTCCTGCTCGGGTTTAAGTTTCCTTGAGTTCAGGTTCAACATACTCAGAGTTCGCACAGAACCCTCTTTCTGAAACATACGCTGCAGAAACGGTTCCGGTTCTGCAGCAGCCAGTAACTGACTTTCAAAACAAAAGCATGTAAGCAACATGCGTTAACGCAATAAAATAATTGTTGGCGTTAATAAATTAATGAGTTAATGCGATAATAACGGGTTAACTTGCCCAGCCCTAATATATATATATATATATGTTGATTAAAACAGTGGAAAGTAGAGCGAGGGTATTTTAAACTATTGTGTGCAGTGATGCTTGGCTGCAGAGGGTGAGCCAGTGTTGCGTCACATCTCACCTTATCTGAGCGGGATGCAGAGCTGCGCGCAGCACTGGGGGATCAATTAAGCCTCTCTCCTCTCCTCTTTACACCCCTTCAAATTAGGAGGGGAGGATTTGAAACTATGGGCTGTTACCTCCCCGACTGCCGCGGCCGCCCCCGCACTCCATCCAATTAAGACCGTCTTCAAACGAATGCGATGCACCTGCAGCGGGGGTAAAGACGGAGCTTCTTTCCTGGACCCCCGCGCCGCCTTCCAACGCAGCTCACCTCCGGAGGGGCCGATCCGCCGCGCGGAACGTGGTGCGGCTGCCAACTTTGTGAGGTTGCGGGAGAGAGTAGGAAATGTTTTGAGGATTTGGATTTTTGTTTCAGTCATTTTGCAGACTTCCTTCTGGTTTTTTTTTGTTCTTTTAATATTCATTTAATTTTCTAGTGACAGCAGAAAGAAGTCCAGTCTTTTCGTGCCGCTCACATAAAACATGCCCGTCCCCCCACAGTAAAGTCCTGATGGAGAATGACCTTCACTGACATCCACTACCTTTTTTTTTCTTTCATTCCTTCTTTCTTTTTTGTAGTATGACATTTGGTTTAATTACATATGCAGCATATGATGTATATTAAAATGATATAAAGGAGAAAAATGTACCAAATGTCCACGTCTGGCCTTTGCAGTTCCCATGAGGCCTTAGAGCACATGTGTCAAACACAAGGCCCGCGGGCCAAATGTGGCCCGTCTCGTCATTTTATGTGGCCCTTGAGACCTTGGACATTATTGGCTTAAATTTTAAACCAATATTTTAAAACTTAAAATACGTTTACACTGCTTTAAAGCGCATATTGACAATAAACTACATCTCCCATCATGCATTTCGTCATTACCCCACAACCATAATGGCAGCTATGAGCAAGACGATTTTTCAGAACTGATAAACTTTAGAAAAACCTTTTAACTAACCCCAACATGTCCAAGAAAAGAAAAATTGATGCACAGAAGTCTTACTTTTGTGTAATGTGTGTCAGTCGTGAAAGAGTTTAATCCACGTCGGCATTTTGACAGCAAACACGGAGCTAAGTATGCTAAATTTAGCCCGTAAGAAAAACAAAGAACCGCTACCGCTTCTGAAAACCAAGGTAATGGATACTCTTACAACCACAAACCCTGAGTTTAATATAATAATGACTTAAATATTTGAAACTTGAATACATAATAATAAATACAGAAACCATTATTTAACATTTATAATAAGGTCTAGTTTATTTTATTTTGATTTACATTGCATTTTGATAAATTCATGCTGTCAATCTGGCCCTTCGACGGCAACCATGATGCTGATGTGGCCCTCAGTGAAAATGAGTCTGACACCCCTGAGTTAGAGGATGAAACATGATAAAAGTGAAACATGAGCATCGCTGCAACCTGTGAAGAGCCGCTGAACATGATGGGAGCGTTGCTCCAAACTGACAGCTATCATCACAGGTACAAGTGTTGGCAACCGTTTTATTTTCCTGGTCTGTGCTCCAGGTATGTGTTTGTGTTCTGCTTCTTGTTGTTCTTAATTGCCCAGCAGGGGATGAATGCAGCTGTTGAACTGAACTGAGCTGAATGTTTGTATTACAGGCAAAGTGGCTTCCAGGTAATCAAATAAACTTTCTGAGTGTGAAAGCCTCTCGCTGATGCAGGTCACCTTTGTTTGTTTCTGCATTTCATGTTTCAATTGTGGCACGGAGAATAGATTGGAGATTTGAGAAAGTAAAATGATTTTTTATATTCACGGGTGCTGGCCTGAACTGTGACGGGAAGTGTCTTCTCAGAGACTTGTTTGATGTTTTGTCTTTGTCTAAGTAAAAGATACTTTTGATGGGGGGGTTCAATTTAAAATGCAATAGTAATGCAGATTCAGTTTTCAGCTTTTCAGGTAGAACAAACAAACAATTAATTAAAAAAGGGAAAAAGACAGAGGCTGTATATCTGAAACAGGAACCAGAGTTGACTGTTTTGTTTCTGTTTTGTCTCCTCCAGCGTTGACCTCCACCTGTCTATATAGACATCAACCTCAACACCTGGGAGGAGGTTGCTCTCCGGAGAGACATGTGGAACAGGATGGTCCATGAAGGCACATCACAGCTGGAGAAGGATATCCACTGTGCCGTGGAAACCAAGAGGCAACAAAGAAAGGAGAGATCTGCCACCAAAACCGCTCTCCGCACCACCACCACTACCCAGCCAAGTTGTCATATATGCCCCCACTGCGCAAGAGACTGTGGATCAAGGATCGGCCTTCACAGCCACCTGAAGACCCACAGATGACCAGACTCACCGACAGGAGGACAATCATACTCGTTTCGAGTGGTCACCGATGAATGATGACCTCCACCTGTCTATATAGACGTCATCCCAGCGTTGTCCTCCACCTGTCTATATAGACGTCATCCCAGCGTTGACCTCCACCCGTCTATATAGACGTCATCCCAGCGTTGACCTCCACCTGTCTATATAGACGTCATCCCAGCGTTGACCTCCACCCGTCTATATAGATGTCATCCCAGCGTTGACCTCCACCTGTCTATATAGATGTCATCCCAGCGTTGACCTCCACCTGTCTATATAGATGTCATCCCAGCGTTGACCTCCACCTGTCATATATAGACGTCATCCCAGCGTTGACCTCCACCTGTCTATATAGACGTCATCCCAGCGTTGACCTCCACCCGTCTATATAGACGTCATCCCAGCGTTTACCTCCACCTGTCTATATAGACGTCATCCCAGCGTTTATCTCCACCTGTCTATATAGACGTCATCCCAGCGTTTATCTCCACCTGTCTATATAGACGTCATTCCCAGCGTTGACCTCCACCCGTCTATATAGACGTCATCCCAGCGTTGACCTCCACCGTCTATATAGATGTCATCCCAGCGTTGACCTCCACCTGTCTATATAGACGTCATCCCAGCGTTGACCTCCACCTGTCTATATAGACGTCATCCCAGCGTTGACCTCCACCTGTCTATATAGACGTCATCCCAGCGTTGACCTCCACCTGTCTATATAGACGTATCCCCCATCCCAGCGTCGACCTCCACCTGTCTATATAGACGTCATCCCAGCGTTGACCTCCATCCCCTGTCCACCCTATATAGACGTCATCCCAGCGTTGACCTCCACCGTCTATATAGACGTCATCCCAGCGTTGACCTCCACCCGTCTATATAGATCCACGTCATCCCAGCGTTGACCTCCACCCGTCTATATAGATGTCATCCCAGCATTGACCTCCACCTGTCTATATAGACGTCATCCCAGCGTCGACCTCCACCTGTCTATATAGACGTCATCCCAGCGTTCACCTCCACCTGTCCATATAGACATCATCCCAGCGTTGACCTCCACCTGTCTATATAGACGTCATCCCAGCGTTGACCTCCACCCGTCTATATAGACGTCATCCCAGCGTTGACCTCCACCTGTCTATATAGACGTCATCCCAGCGTTGACCTCCACCTGTCTATATAGACGTCATCCCATCCCAGCGTTCACACCTCCACCTGTCTATATAGACGTCATCCCAGCGTTGACCTCCACCTGTCTATATAGACGTCATCCCAGCGTTGACCTCCACCCGTCTATATAGATGTCATCCCAGCATTGACCTCCACCTGTCTATATAGACGTCATCCCAGCGTTGACCTCCACCCGTCTATATAGACGTCATCCCAGCGTTGACCTCCACCCTGTCTATATAGATGTCATCCCAGCGTTGACCTCCACCTGTCTATATAGACGTCATCCCAGCGTTGACCTCCAACCCGTCTATATAGACGTCATCCCAGCGTTGACCTCCACCCGTCTATATAGACGTCATCCCAGCGTTGACCTCCCACCGTCTATATAGACGTCATCCCAGCGTTTACCTCCACCTGTCTATATAGACGTCATCCCAGCGTTGACCTCCACCCGTCTATATAGACGTCATCCCAGCGTTGACCTTCACCTGTCTATATAGACGTCATCCCAGCGATGACCTCCACCCGTCTATATAGACGTCATCCCAGCGTTGACCTCCACCCGTCTATATAGACGTCATCCCAGCGTTGACCTCCACCTGTCTATATAGACGTCATCCCAGCGTTGACCTCCACCTGTCTATATAGACGTCATTCCAGCGTTGACCTCCACCCGTCTATATAGACGTCATCCCAGCATTGACCTCCACCCGTCTATATAGACGTCATCCCAGCGTTGACCTCCACCCGTCTATATAGATGTCATCCCAGCGTTGAGCTCCACCCGTCTATATAGATGTCATCCCAGCGTTGACCTCCACCCGTCTATAGAGACGTCATCCCAGCGTTGACCTCCACCCGTCTATATAGACGTCATCCCAGCGTTGACCTCCACCCGTCTATATAGACGTCATCCCAGCGTTGACCTCCACCCGTCTATATAGACGTCATCCCAGCGTTGACCTCCACCCGTCTATATAGACGTCATCCCAGCGATGACCTCCACCCGTCTATATAGACGTCATCCCAGCGTTGACCTCCACCCGTCTATATAGACGTCATCCCAGCGTTGACCTCCACCTGTCTATATAGACGTCATCCCAGCGTTGACCTCCACCCGTCTATATAGACGTCATCCCAGCGTTGACCTCCCCACCCGTCTATATAGACGTCATCCCAGCGTTGACCTCCACCCCCGTCTATATAGATGTCATCCCAGCGTTGAGCTCCACCCTGTCTATATAGACGTCATCCCAGCATTGACCTCCACCCGTCTATAGAGACGTCATCCCAGCGTTGACCTCCACCCGTCTATATAGATGTCATCCCAGCGTTGAGCTCCACCCGTCTATATAGACGTCATCCCAGCATTGACCTCCACCCGTCTATAGAGACGTCATCCCAGCGTTGACCTCCACCCGTCTATATAGACGTCATCCCAGCGTTGACCTCCACCTGTCTATATAGACGTCATCCCAGCGTTGACCTCCACCTGTCCATATAGACGTCATCCCAGTGTTGACCTCCACCTGTCTATATAGGTGTCTCTGGGATATCAACTAACATGCTGATCTGCAGTCTTATCCTCTGACCACCTCAGTTTTACTGCCTACATCTGTTTATTTAGTCATCTCTCTCGTTTCTGTACTAACAATGAACCATTTAGAATAGAAGTACATGGAATTCTTAGTATTCCAGCTGGTCCAGATGATGACTGTTAATATATCTTATCCTAATAGTATGTCCTTCATCCTCTCTCCGTCCATCTCCCTCCTCTTTTCTTTCTTTACCCAGCTGGTCCTCACTAGGAAGGTCCTGCTCAAGTTTTCTTCCTCTTAAAGTGGAGTTTTTCCTTGCCACAGTTTGGCTTAAAAGTTTTTTTTTTCACCCACTACAGGAGATTTTTTTTTACTTGCCTTTTTTTAAGTAGGATTTAAAATGATAATTTTAGTTAATGATATTTGCTCGGGGGTCATGCTCTGGGTCTCTGTAAAGCACCTTGAGACAACTTGTATTGTAATAGAGGCTATATAAATAAAGCTGAATGGAACTGAATTGAATTGAATTGAAATGTATCTCTATTTGAAGGAATCCCTGATGAATTCGTAGGAGTGTATGTTTACATGTTTTGGAGAAAACTTCACTCATCAATTCCTAATTTTTTTTGTTAATTTAGATTTATTTATTGAAGATGGAAACCCTCCTGCAACTGTTATATTTCAGCTATTTGATTAATTTCTTTTTTTCCAGTTTAGTCCATTTGTATTAGCTTTTAGTCCCATTTATCTGACAGATTCCAGCTTGTTCGTGTGGACCGAGGGCCTTTCTCAGAGGTAATGGTGGTTCTGTTCAGTGCCTGGACCGATATCTTTTAGTTCGTGCTTCTTGTATGGTTTTCGCTCCGGCTCTCAGATGTCTCGTTGGACTGGAGACTGATTAAGCACCAATGCACTCGCCCGTCTTTCCAGGCCAACGCCTTCTCGTCACGTCAGCACTAACGGAGCAAAGTTGGGTTATTTTTTTTTTTCTTCGCTCCACATCAGCCAGAAATACCTGTTGCTGCATCTGAAACGTCTTCCTTCTCATCCCCTCTTTTTTTTAACATGCGCTCTCCTCGTCCAGACGTGCACGGCCCCTTTACTCGTGCATATGAGGTGGTAACTAACGAGCGTCGGGAGTGCGCTGTCAATTTGGGATTGACTGGCATTCATGAAAATACATATGTTCTCGTGATCTACTCTGAGTTTTCTTTGCAAATCCCGTGTGGGTTTTGAGGCTTTTAGAGAGGAAGCGATTTATGTGCAAATCCACTCAGATTTATGAAGATCCCATCGCTGAGGCCCGACGTATGCAAATGTCATCAATGCCGTCATGAACGCTGTGCTTCTCTCTTTTATGTCTCGCAGCAAACATCTCCGGACTAAGTGCCCCCCCCCCCCCCCCCCCCACTCCAACTCTCTCAGCACTATCTTTGTGAGCGTTAGAGTAAACTCTGAGGCCGATTCTCAAAGGGCCATGTAAATTACTTGCGCGGTCGATGTGTGCAATGGGCCATTCACGTACAAGATTTATACCTTTGGTGGTCTTAATTATGTCTGCCTTTTATTTGCTCTGTAAAGCACAGACGCCTGCAACAAGCCTGCCTTTCTTATAATAAATCTGCAGGATGAGATTGGAGCATTCATTTTGCTGCCGGTAGCTTTATCTATTCTTCGCCTCTTAAGCGTTTGTCTTTTCTTTGCAGTCTTTTCTTCTTTAATACTGTTGTTTCTTAATGATTATTATGGTGTTATGTTGCACATGCAGCCTTGTTCTCCTCATCTCTCCTGGGGGCTCTCTCTCACGTCACCCCTGTTCCTTTATGTTAAGTTGCTGTATTGATTAAGCAATGAAACGCATTTAGCCGTAAATATTCGAGCTGAATGATTGTATTTCATGGATGCTAACGTGCCTTGTTTGATCCAGTTACTTCCTGTCTCAACATGTCTTGAGCTTTAGGTAAATTATAGGAACGGAACTTTATTAAATGTCTTTATTAAATGGCTGTGACATCACTGGTTCAGGCTGTGAAAAGTGATCGTGGGATCGTTAATCGTTTTTCATTTTTTCACTTAAGTTTGGACACACTGCTGACCTCAGACTTGATTTGAACTCTTCAACAGATTAAAAGATGCGGCTTGTAGTTTCAACAGCTTAACTCTTGGGGTGTTGTGAGACTGAGCTCACCGAAACAGACCAAAATAAATCAAGACTCATTTCACAGCCGTAAGATTCATATTCCTAATCCTGGTCGTTATGGACAGATGAATATCTACATAATAACTCCAGCTAATTCCAACTTTTAGAGATGTGTTGCTGCCGTCAAAGTCAAAATGAGCCAATATTTTTCACAAAATGATCAAATGTCTGAAATGTTCTTTATGTTCTATCAGGAATATAATATGGTTTTGTGAGGTCCTGATCTTATTTAGGTTTTATACAGCATCCCAACTTTTGTTTGGTGTTGTGGTCCACGTTTTAGTAACTCCTGATAAGCAGTTTTTGTTCTCACCTAAAATGAGATCAGATGAAAACACCAGGATGACCAGGATCTGGAGCGCATGGATGCCACTGAATCTCTTATCTTCTCTTTGATTACAAAGAGACATGTAGCATCCAGAGAGATTTATATAAGGACATAACCACACAGACTCTCTGTTTTGTCATTCGGGTACCCAAAGGCCCCTATCGTACACCTCCCGCTAGCCGCTACCAGCTACCAGCAACCAGCAACCAGCAAATTGTGGGTTTAGGAACTCCGCTAACCGCTAATGCAATCTTCCCTTCCCTAAAGCTGCTACCCGCTATGCCAAAGTGTGGCAATGAGCATGTCTTTTGTGCTTTCCGCAAACTTGGTATCTTGCGATCGTGGCTTTAGGATAGAGGGTAGCGGGTGGTCTGACCACCTGCTACCCGCTATCCCTTAATAGCGGTTTTGGGAGGTTTGGCGGAAGATTGGGCCCAAAGTGTGCTAACCTATTCTTTACTTGTTTTTTTTCTTTCTTTTTTTTAGGTCACGGACAAAAAGGAACTTGTTTATAAATGGAATCAAGTGTCAAATATTTGTCCTCTACTGAGTCTTGAGTTATAGTCTTCATCAGTGCTGTTGGAGGAGCTTCAAGCCTCCACATCCATCCTTCACTGGTTCCTCCAAAGTGCCAGTTTTTCCTCCAGTTGTTGTTGTTTTTTTTTTTCTATTCACACGGTAAAAGAACTAGGACTGCAAAAACCAAACCACTTCAGGGTGTATGCCAGTTCCTCTGCAGCAGTCCCACCGGCCTGCATGAGGTCACAGACCGGAGCATTTGACTCGTGTGTTCACACGTGTATATTATATACAGATATTGTTGGGAAGCTTGTGACGTCTAGAGGAACGAGGCCACCAAACAAACACCAAGCGCACATTAGGTGACCACAAAAGACCACAGATAAAACGTTGGGCCCCTCAGTACCAGCTGATCATGGTTTTAACCCCCCGGTCCGCCTGAGTGTTGTGCTTTGCTCTGGTTTCTTGACCATGACAGTCACCAGATCTCAGCCAGCAGAGCAGCTTTGGGATGTTGGCGGACTCTCATCCTGGACCTGCAGCTGTGTGATGCTGTCATGTCAGCGTGAAGCAACATCTCTGAGGCATGTTCCCAGCAGCATCAGGAATTAAGGTGGTTCTATGGGTAAAAAAGGTGGTCCAGCTCTGGCAGAGTGGAGCTGATAAAGCAGCTGGTGAGTGGAGATACATGTGGCGAACAACCCAGCGACCAGCTGCAACATCTGAGGCTGCAGATTCAGGCAACGTTTAGTTTTACCTGACACCTAAACGCTCGTCCAGATACGTCTTACTTCAAAACGTTTCTGTTGGCATTCGCTGTGTTTGCAGCACAGGGACATTGATTTAAATCACATGTGTCAAACACAAGGCCCACGGGCCAAATGTGGCCCCCCACGCCATTTTATGTGGCCCTCGAGAGCTTGTGCATTATTTTTCTTAACTTTTAAACCAATATTTTACGACTTAAAATACGCTTATACTGCTTTAAAGCGTATATTGACAATAAACTAAATCTCCCATAATGTATGTCGTCGTTACCCACAATGATAACGGTATCTCACCATGAGTAAGACATCAAGATGATTTTCAGAACTAATGGACTTAAGAAAAACCTCTACAAACTAACCCCGACATGTCCAAAGAAAGAAAATTGAGGCACAAGGAAGGCAGTTTCATGAACGATGGGAAAACGAATACAAGTTTGTCCCTCAAGGTGAAATAACAGTATGTCTTTTGTGTTATGAGGCGGCGTCAGTCATGAAAGAGTATAATCTACGTCGGCATTTTGACAGCAAACACAGAGCTAAGTATGCTAAATGTAGCCTACAAGAATCACAGCAGAATTAAAAGGCAGACTGCTGCGGGGGAAAATTTTATTTGGTTTATATTAATCTTGTAATTTTGTCATTTTATTTGTCTCTAACAATATGTTAAAAAGGTGAATTGTCTTTCTTAACAAGACCAATACACATCATAGTCAACAAGACCAAATGTCTGACAAAAGGCAAGAGAAGACAGCTGTGATTTCATTGATCAAGGAGACACAGCAGGGGTCAGCTGTGATTCTGAATAAACATTCCTAAACTCAATTATCATCAAGCAACTAACCTCTTGATCAAGGAACTGTTTAACGTTGCTAAACTCAATCAGTCTGTTTTAAGAGAAATGCCTCACCACTACCTGCTGTGATCTACTCTGTATGCAAACCTGTAAGCAGAATCAACATCCTTTTGTCTTGTGTATAAAAGAAAAGGCCCTCTCTGTAACGACAGAGTCCTCAGTCAGTATTCTGCGGAGCACTGACCAACAGCCTCTCCTTGTGTGCACATAAGATTTTTTGTATGTTTGTCTCTTTTCTCTGTAATAAATTCTATTCTGATTTTCTCATCGAGATCGGATCTTATTTTTTTACACAACACTGCAGCTGCAGCAGATTGTGTTCACAAAAGTTACCGCCAAAAATGATGCAGCAGCGAAAGCTAGCTTTATTGTGGTTACGCCTTTCAGTTGCCATGTGCTAGCTGCTCCATAGAAACTGGGTTTTCTGTTTCTGTTTACAAAGTGCGGTAACTGAACTTCAGCTAAGAAGTTTCAGTAAGGCCTGTTTCAGAAACCCAGGTGATGGAAACTCTAAACATAACCTTTTGTGAGAGCAGGTTTATGTGGCACCCTGGACATTTTCCTGGTTCAAATTATGTCCAGAATTATTTCTTTATTGGTTCTTGTTATCAGCTAGGTCCCCCCCCAACATTATTTTGCACATTAATCCAGTTTAAAACGCTTTGTGTCACTGGTAAGGGACTCACCTGCTTCACCTGTAGTAACTATGGCGCAATACCCATTTGCGTCAGAAGGGGGCAGTGTCGGCTTTGTAATGTGGCTGACTGGTGCCGTAATCCTGTCGTAGCAGGAAGCAGGCTTAGTCGTGAAGCGCAGGATGATCGAGGGCAGCGCAGAAAGCCGATACTCATACTCATTTAAGAATTTTTGTTCTGTTTTGCAGGTGAGCAAAGTGCACAAGCGCCTCATACAGTTTAATTAAGTTTATTGTTAGGTTGTGGTGCCATATTTATAATTTTTCAATGTAGTTGACGTCCACAAATAAGGCAGCTAACTACTGCTAGCCTCAGCTGCTAATGTAGCATGTCGCGCACGTCGTAGCAGGAAGCAGGCTTAGTCGTGAAGCGCAGGATGATCGAGGGCAGCGCAGAAAGCCGATACTCATACTCATTTAAGAATTTTTGTTCTGTTTTGCAGTTTTACTGTGTTTGACAATAAAAAACACTGGCACCTGGATGAAAGTTGTCATCATTGCACAAGTGTAACATTTACAACCACAAACCCTGAGTTTAATATAATAATGAGTTAAATATTTAAAACTTGAATACATAATAAATACAGAAACCGTTATTTCACAATATAATAAGCTGTAGTTTAATTTATTTTGATTTATATAGCATTTTGTTACATTCATTCTGTCAATCTGGCCCTTTGAGGGCAACCATGATGCTGATGTGGCCCTCAGTGAAAATGAGTCTGACACCCCTGATTTAAATGTTTTAAATTTAAATCTCATTTTTGTTTGCTTTTTTTGCTTGGGCCACTTGTCCACATTTCACATCGAGTGCTGTCTTTTATGGTGATAGTTTAAGTTAATTATCCCCGCTCTGCTGCAGCCATCTGCTGCCTGCTGACGCTAACGGAGATCAACACTGGACCAAACTTAACGTCAGCTGCAGGCGGGTTGACGATTCGTTGTCGACCACGTAACACTACGCTGGGTTCAGAGGTGACACTACACACTCTGAATACTTTAGATAAAGCAACATAGAGCTGTAGAAGCGATCCTTTTTTTTTTTGGCATCTCTTAGTTACCTTGTCAGGCTTCCTTATCCATGAAAATGTTGGGTTTAATATTTTTGGTGTTGGTCGCTGGGCCTTTTATTTTTATCAGTATACCTCTGGATTTCAATTCAAAAAAAGAAAAAATAACCTCAAGAGAATCCTATAAATAAATCAAAGGTTGCTGTGTTACCTGAATATTACTGAGGGGTAGAGAACACATCTCTGAAATGAACTTGCTTGGTTTATTTTTTCATTTTAAAATTAATAACTATAGTAACATCTATGGTGTTAGGGGTCAGTTTCGACCCATATATATTTTCTTCAAGAAAATGCAAAATAAAAAAAAAAACATTTTTGACTGCAATAGTACTTTTAATATAAACAAATTGAAACACAGAACAGGTCATAACACAAAATATTGATTTACAAGTTTAAAGAAACAAACAACAATCAATCAAACAAATCAAATCAATAGAAATGAATTTTTACTTCCAAAACGAATAGCTAAATAAGCTAAATCAGAGTAAATGTCTCTGTGTGCAAGAACATGCATGTGTGGCAAAAAGTGACACTTTTAGTGTGTTTTTAGCAAGAAGAAGAACACCAATGACAGCATCAAGGTACCAGATGTCACCATGGACTTTTATTCCTTCCAGGTTTGTCTCGGAATGATGACTTTTTTATTGACAGTGGCATAAATAGCTCGAAACATGTTTTTATGTCAGTGACTCTGGTCACAGCAGACCGTGTGATACCAGGGGTCATTATTGATGACATTTTCAGCAGTCGTCCTGCCATGTGCATGTTGAGGTACTAAACTCCAGAACATCCTACCATTTTTGACTTGAGTCCTTCATCAGGAGCAGCCTCAGCACCAGTGACCTCCTCATCACACTCAGATGTGTCTGTCTCTTCTGGCTGATATTCCACACTGTCCTCTTCCTCAGAAACTTGCTCCTCTTCATCGCTACGCTGATCTGAGTCTTCTCCCATATTCTCTTCAAAAATATTATCTGGAACTTCACTCACCGTGAATCTTCTTTTCATTTTTGCACGCTGTAAATTGGAGATGTGCCCTCTGCAGGTCAAATGAGTGAAGTGACCTCACAGTGACCTCACAGCGACCTGGACATGCCCGTCTTTGCTTCGTTTTTCAACAGTTATACTTGACAAATAAGCTTCCCCTGAAGCTCACATGATTGGGAGATGAGGTGGCTGGCAGTGCACTTACGATTTCCATTTTGGCTCTAGTTATTGCTTTATAATTGTATTTTTATAACCGGGTCGGAACTGACCCTAACACCACAAACGACATAATTTCAACCAGAGCATTTTAAAACGTAGTGAAAAAAACATTTTTTTGTTTAATTTTGTTGAAATCGAGGTTCCTGACAAAGTCAAAAAGCCTTGATGCGATAAACAAACTTTAAGTGATCCTTTGATGCATTTAAAAACTAAAACGGGTCAGTGGCGACCCTAACACAGGAGGAAGGTTAACCTGAGAGAACGGACTTGTGGGCGTCCCGTACATTCTCCATCCTGTTAATTTTGAAAAGCTGGAAGCTGCACTCGTCTCAAATCAACAGACTGATGTTTGCACCCGGCAAACCTCATCACTCTCTGCGATTATGGGCACTGAAGGCATTTACACGTCCAACATTAAACTCTTACCGGCGCTTATTTATGAGAGATCGAGACGATTTGGAAGAGGAGCAGCTGCGAGGGTTGCATTTTTGACTTTCCCCCGGGTGTCTGTGCCGAGATGATTAACCTCTGAAGACATTCTCGCAGCTGAACGCGAGTCGCCGGGTTGATGAATATAAAGGCTCCTGAACGCCAGTGTTCAGTCACAGTCTGCTGGCGGTTCGGCTGAGCTGGCCCCGCCAGCGGGAAAGCGCGGCTTTTTGTGCTTTTATTCTGCCTCGTGATTGTACGTGAAAGGTGCAGAGAGGCCGGGGCCATTGTTAATGTCAGCAGTCGAGGCGGTGACAGTGCTGAATCGACACCTGTGTGAAAGGGAGAGTCAGCACCAAGGGACACGCTGCAGTAGACAGCGATGCTGATGAGCTCATAGACGAGCTCTGAAAATACGGCTTCCTGTCAATCACGCGCTCTTGACAAAGTCTAAAACATAATCTAGTCTTCTAATTAAGTTTTAATCCTTTTTTTTCTCAGCACACTGATTTGAAGGGAAAAAAAGGACAGTTTTAGTCGTGAAAGGAGCCTGAGATGAACAATAGTCAACAATTTATAACCTGCCACTACTGATTTAACAAAAGCTAAAGCAAAGCACAGACGCAGCGCCAGCTGAGTTCACCTTCACTGTTTCTGTGTCGAGCATGTCTATAAAAGGAACGTGCTTTGGCAGCTGCTGGTCTTGAGTGTTCAGCTGTGCGTTAACACAACGCCAAGAGGGAAAAACAATAGCTATGGTCCTAGAGAAGCGATAGGTGCTGCCCATTACTCAGGGAAAGGGTCACAAGGACGTTTACAAACCATTTAGAGTCATATGGGAAGAACTGGACAAACCCTCTGTGACATCACACATAGGTTTTCTGATGCTATTGCTATTGGATGACACCATATTGCTGCCCAATCCCAGTTAATCCAAAGATGGCCAAATGGGTGGAACAAGGAAGTCTGGCCATCAGTTAGAACATGGTTACAAGCAGCTAGGGATTTCAGCTAATGTATGACGCTAACCTTACGTTTATTCTGACTGAATCTGCTCAGCTGTCTTTGCTTCAGATGTCGCTACTGAAACAGCATCTAAAACGAGTACTGCCAGAGCTGGAACGAAGACTATAACGCTGGGACCTGCGGTTGCTTGGTCGCCTAGTAGACTAGTGGTGGAGCTAGTTGGCTACCCTTTAGCCGCCGGTCTGGGCAGCGCCATCAAGCAGCGGTTACAATGCCCCCATGGGTCGGAGGAGCTGTCCATGGTTCCAAACGTCAACAGTTCCTCCGTTCAGCTCCGTTCATTCTCTGAGTTTCTGAAGCACTTTTAGTGTTCATAAAATATGAGCTATTTATAATTTTAACATCACAGTTTCTCATTTCAGTAATGTTATTTTTTTATGTAGAAAGTTTCAGAGAATGTTAATGGTAATAATAATGAGCCGTTTTCAGTTTATCTGCAATTTGGTAACAAAAGCAGAGCTTCAAGGACCTTTAGCATCAGCCTGCAGCTGTCAGCATGTCTGAGCAGATAATATACCCGTCTTTGAAGACTTGGTTTGTTATTAACGTCAGGAACACTTTGCGTTGACCCCATTAGTGACCCTGATTCTAAATATTAGTAGTGAGCCATCAAATTTATTTGTTTGTGTTTGTTTTGAAGGGTTGTTTCTTCGTGAGCGTCACACATCTTTTACCAGAGGGCATCAGTGATGTGACCAGATCAGCAGCATGGGTCTAGAACAGCCTTTCTCAACCTTTTCTCAGTCACGACACCTTTCAAAAGTGAATAAAACTTTACGACACCCCAGAGTAAAATATAATCCAAAGCCACGCTGCATCGCTCCGACTGTAAATGCATACGTCCCGTTTGTTTTGTTTAAATAACCTGAACACGATAACTGCACCAGAGTAGGCCTCAGCAGGAAAGCTTCTTTTCATCCGTGATGTTCTTGCTTCCATCCATCATCCTTGTATTGCCTCTTTTTAGCCTTATCGCTAGCAGCTACCTTTGGTACCTATGGAGCAGATTCAGAGCTGGTGGATGAAGGCTTGATGAAGAAGTCGGCTCCTCTGTGATGTTCCGTTCCTGTGGAGCTACTTTTTTTTTGTAGAAAACCATCCATGATGCTGCTAAAAAGTTCTCTTTGCTATCTGTGAAATAAAATTCCAGCGGTTAAATGATATTACAACGTAAGCTAACTGGGCAGTCACGTTGACCTTACGCTGACCCCGTACTGACGTTGTTGACTCTTGACATTGGGAAATGGGCATGTGAGACATATTTTATTATTCATTTCATGTCCAATTATGTATCTTATTTATGTATTTATGTATGCATTCATATATTTATACAGTGCTACCTCTACTTATGAAATTACGAAGTCTTAACTTAGCCTGTCTTCAGCTTCTTCAGAATGCCGCTGCACGCTTTTTAACTAATACTCGACGCCACGAACACATCACCTCAGTTTTATTTGCTCTTCACTGGCTTCCTGTTTCTTTTAGAAATGATTTTAAAAAGTTAATCTTTGTTTTTTAAAGCCCTCAATGGCCTTGCCTCTTTTTTTATGTGAACAAGTGCGTGTTCAAAACTCCACTAGAGGCCTACGGTCCTCAAACCAAGCTCTTGCTGGAAGTCCCCAGAACCAGGACTAAACTCTGAGGTGATCGGGCCTTCTCGGTTGCTGGACCCAGACTCTGGAATAAGCTGCCCCCAGAAATGCGCACCATCACTGACTTTGGGGTTTTTAAATCCAGACTTAAAACCAATTTATTCAGACTGGCTTTTAATACACAGTATTGATGTGAAATATTCTTAATTTAATTTTAATTGTATTGTTATGTCGATTTTAAATTGTTTTGTTTTAATGTGGATTTTAATGGAAAGCACTTTGGTCACCCTGTGTGTTGTAAAGGGCTCTACAAATAAACATTGATTAATTGACTGATTGAAATTAATTGGTACTGGAAGTAGTTTTGTAACTTGAAAATTTCTTAAGTAGAGACGCATTTTCCATGTAAATGCCCTAATCCGTTCCAAGTTCCCCAAAATTGAAACATTTTTTTAATAAATAATAAATAATACATGAAATAACAAAAAAACCTGTAAGAAATACATGTTAGAACTAGAAAAGCACTCAGAGAGCGCAGACCTCCACTAAACGCAACAATTATCGAAAATTTGAAAGCGATCCAGAATCCAGGTTTTTTTCTGGATCACACACACCCAAAATGAAATCAGTTCTTCCTTTTCACATTTCTGACAACTCCTGAACATTTCATTCATCAAAATCCATCCATAACTTTTTTAAGTTATCTTGTACACAGACAGACAGACAGATAAACGCCAACAAAAACATAACTTCCTTGGCGGAGGTAAAAATTGTTCGTTTACCTTGGTACGTTTGCTGGGTTACGCTCATACAGACAAGGGACCCTCCTAGCCAATGGGATGCCAGGAAGATAAGCTATAGCCAATGGCAGAGCAGCTCGGACGCACCACTTCACTTTCAAACCGAGATAAAACCCAACAGCTATGTTTACGTTCAGTAAACTCTGGGAGCTGCGAGTAGCAGCGCTACTGTATTTTTGCCTTTCGTATCCTGAAATTTATTTCGTAACGAGAGGCAATATTTTCCCTCTGAGGCGTTTCATAACCTGAAAATTTCATATGTAGAAACGTTCATAAGTAGAGGTACCACTGTATATGAAATGTCAGAATAGGTCATTTTTTTGACGACATCCCAGTGTGCCGCGACACCCCCCGGTTGAGAAAGGCTGCTCTAGATGATCATAAGTGTGACTCGAGATCGCTGAAATATTTATAAGTTTTTCTTCAAACCACTGAAGAATCAAATTTACTGATAATCTGTCAACGTGGTCGGAACTGAACCTACATGAACCCAGGTCAACTTTTGAAATAACTTGCCGACACCCAGAACCAGAAAACCTGACCTGACTGATCCAACTGGTTAGAGTTGCTCTCTAACTTCATCAATGAACTCATCAATTATCAGATGATAATATGATCTGTCACCTTCAACCTTCACCACATATCTTTTTTCTTGTTTTCATTCATTCTGGTTTTAGGTTCCTGATGATAAACTCTATCTCTATTGATGGTTTGGTTTTCAGGGGGTTCCAGCACCAGTCAGAACTTCATGGTGCTCCTCTGGATCCTCCTGCTGACATGTTGACTAGGATTAAACTGTCCAGATGTTCCAAACCTCTGGAATCTCCTCGAAGGGGTCGCAGCTGCAGGTTCAACTACCAACAGCAGAAGTCTTTGGACATTGAGATCATTTTCATTCCTCCGTGTGTTCGCTGGCATTGTAGCAAACAGGGGGAAATGTCAGGGCTTCAAAACTGGACTCTGGAGGTAAGATGAATAAGGTGCAGAAAGTAAATTATAAAACCAGAGTAATGATGATGATGATGAAATTGCTTACCCCTCCTTTAAAGCTCAGACTCGGCGTTGGCCTGTGGGTACAAACTATTTCCACAGTTTGGGAAACATTCAAACGCTGTAAATGTAACAGATATTGTCTGAATCCTTGCAGGTCATTTTTGCTTCATGAATTTTTTATCACCTGCTGCTTCATCTGCTTAAACGGGCGAACGGGCCGCGATTACAGCATTACATCTGCTTTGCAGGGATCTGTGGGAACGAGTTCAGGCGGCGCGCTGGAGGGAGCGTCAAGGGAGCTGCACCATGATCTCTGTAGAAAAGACGCTATGCAGAAGAAGCGCTAAAAGGTCTTGGGAGGTTTTAAATTATTAATCGGGACCTAACTCCTGCCTCTGATACGCGCTTGCTCATTTATTTCACTTTCGGTCTTCGCAGGCTGAATGCATTTCTGTTAAGACAGCAGAGTCACTCTGGCGACGTAAAACCCACAGCTCTGAGCTCCCAGGACGTAATCGCTGTCACCGCTTCGACACTTTTACTCGGGTTAATCAACAGAATAGCTGCTTTGAAACCCATCCTGTGACACACGGACAACAGTTATCTGAAATGTCCCCGTATCAGCTCACAACGCCGACGCCGTCATTTCAACTCCCGGCACACGTTATGGCTTCTAAATGCATCCTATTACTTGTTATTAAACTTAATTTGCAACAATAAATGCCAAAGTTTGTGCCCATGAAAGCGAGTTAAACAGCCATAAAAGCCTGTTTAAGCAAATTAGCCGCTAATAGTGTCAAATCAATGCTGATGTGTTTTGTCTTTTTTTTTTTTTTTATTGATGAAGTTGAAACGTGTTTAGCTCTGTCTCGTGCACTGAAGATTCCCTTTTTCCTCACCTGGAATAATGGCTCATTAACACAGAGTTGTCAGCCAGTAGCTGGCGAGTAATTACCAAAACATAAAAGCTGCTATTTCCAAGAAAAGGATTCAGAGAGCTCTCCGCATGGATGAGCACATGAATAAAGGATAAACGTTTCTCCATGAGTGACCCCAGCCAGAAGACAGAGAGAAAAGAGAGCGGGAGGAAGGTGGAGGTCTGACTCCAAGGGGCCCGCTGGTGGCGGAGGCGGGGCCCGGCGATGGTGAAGCGACTGCGAGACAGAATAAAAGCCGAGGCTTTAACGCGGTTCGCGAAGGGTCAGCACGTAATTACTTTACGGAAATGCCCGCTCAACGGGTGTGCGTGGCAAAACCATTTAGCGCTGCTTAAAATTTTAATTTAGCTGTAAAAGAGCACTTTTCTTTTCCCCACTCTCCCTCGTGTTAATACCTCGCATTAACAATGTTCATTATGATCAGAATACAAAAGCACTGAAATTCCCATTTGGCCTTTTAAAAAATTTTAATGTTTTTTTTTCTCTCTCCCCCCCAACGAGGAGAACACATCAAAAGAATACGCTCTGCACAAGGTTTCATCTCTTTGTTCATCAAAGTGGCTCTCTGTGTTTTCTCTATTCGCTGGTTTTTTCTTTGATTAGACCATTTTATTTGCTGATACTAAAAGTTAAAAACCACCGATTTGGCAGCAGCTGTGATTTCTGGCTCTTCACAACATAAAGACTTGCTCCTGTTAAACATGGATGATCTCCAGTGCATTGGTGGACAACAGAGCTTCACAAGACTGGAGTTTGAGAGGCCAAGTGGTCCTTTTCACCACTGAAAGGACCACTTGGTCCTTTCAGTGAGAAAGAGACTATAAATGTGCTGGATATACTTTATGTACTTTTGTATGTATATATGAAGGCCCAAAGGTGATTCTCGTTGTAATGGTACCCAGTGACAAACGGTATTGTGCCTTCCAGTGAGCTCCAGACTGGGGGTGATTGGCAGTATGGGCACTCACCCAGTCTCCTCGATCTCTGGTAGAAGAGGGCCTCTACAACTGAGAGGAGAATAAGCAGCTTTAGCATCTCAGTGGGGTGATCATGTTGCCGGAGAGTGACAGATAAACTGGGCCAGCTTTTACAGCGACGCAGACGCTCCTCTGGTCTTTTGTGGCAAAAAGAGAGCCAAGCCAAAAGGTAAAGCTCTCAAAGCTCTGGTTGGGATGCCTGTTGGACATCTTCTAAGGGAGAACTCTTAGATATGTCCCACTGGAGGAATCTTTCCAGGCAGATCCAAGTCTCTTTGAAAAGATTATGGCCCCGATCATACAACTCCTGCTAGCTGCTAGCCGCTACCTACTACCTGCTACCCGCAATTTGGAATGTCCGCTAACCGCTAAAGCAGTCTTCCACTTCCCTAAAGCTGCTACCCGCCATGCCGACTCCCTTACTCACATTGTAGGTGTGGCAATAGGCGTGTCTTTTGTGCTTTCCGCAAACTTGGTATCTTGCAATTGCGGGTTTAGGGTAAGGGGTTGCGGGTAGCAGGTAGCGGGTAGCGGGTTGTAGGTAGCGGGTAGCACAACCTGCTCTTAAAGGCAATGGCTACTGATGCACTGATTGAACAGGTGGAACGTCCTAACCACTCCCATGCATGATATAGCGGGTATCGCAGGTAAGATAGTGGGTTTAGGGAGGTGGAAGATTGCGTTCTTTACGGGGGAACGCCCCTCCAGCTACCCGCTATCCCTTAATAGCAGCTTTAGGAGGTTTGGCGGAAGATCGGGCCCTAAATCTGACCTTTGGTTAATAGGAAAAGGTTGCCAAGAGTATGTAACCCGAGAGTAAATCTTGAAATGTTGTGATCAGTTTTCTTGTTCCTTCCTCCTTTTTTATTATCTGAGTTTCTATTGCAATGCTTTTTGTTTTATTGTACAGTCACTGAGACATATTTTATGAATTAACATTTAGATATATACATCTATCTATATCTATATCTCTGTGAGCAGTTCTCCATTCAGGTCCGGTCCTCCGCTAAAGGCCAAAGCTTGAGTATCTTAGATGCTTTAAGGACCACTCTCTTCTTGAAAGAGATCCCCAATGATCACCAAAATATCCAGCTGGCTTTCTTGAGTTTATCATTCTGGATTTGGAGGTCCTGCAGGATCTTTGCTGTTTAACTCTCAACCACTCTTGAGGTTATCCCTCCGTGCTGACTTTGGAACCTAGGGTTAGGATTAGGGTTAGGGTTAATCCTAACCCTAACCCTAACCCCAACCCTAACAGCCTGCCGTAATGTGCTGGATCGGCACAAGTCTCCACTGGATGCATCCTTCGATAAAGTGGGCAGTGCAAGATCACATCTGGGGATTTCTACCGTACTTGGCTGGACGTAGACTTGGCTGTGACTCATGATGGTTTGCACGTCCACAAGAACAAAAGCATTGAGGTGCAAACAAAAGCTTAAGGTGTCACTTCTAGCCTTCAGCTCTATTTGCTCAGGACCAGTCTTACCTATAGACAGGGCTATCCTCATAATATGAGCAACATTTTTGCTCATATTATATTCTGAATACACATTTGCAGCATGTTTAATGATGGATGCCTTTCCCCTTCTCCCCATTTAACCAGGCTTGGAACCGGCACTAGGAGAGCACAGCCCCGTGACCCCTTGTTGGCTGAGGCAGTGGGGCCAGTGTGGGGTTCAATGTACTGCCCAAGGACTTCAGGCAGGTGAAGAGGCTGGGGATTGATCCAGCAGCCTTCCAGCCAAAGGGCTGTTCTCATAGTAATAATAATGGTAATTAATATTACAATTCAGCTGAATTACAAGCTCTGAGCCGCACTTTCACAAGAGCACATTTATGACTGAATGAAAAGACCCATTTACCAGTGTTATAAAAGTGATGTAATGACATGTGATATAATGATTGACACAAATTACTTTTGCAAATATGTATTCCTGGTTGCATGGGGAATTAATTACAGAAAAAAAATAATACATTTAATAGCTTTCTCAGTTCCCTACATTCTGGAACACTGGTAACACTGATGCCCACACACCAGCCCAGGAGGTGGCAGTAAAGCACCTAAAGTTCATTTGCCAGCAGCGAAGAAGCAGTGTTTAGCAAGTGTTCAGACCCCTCCGGCAACTTCACACTGCTCTTCTCAACGACCAGTGGGGTTAGGCTCCTGCTGTAGCTGCGGGAGCTGGCGGGAGCTGGGCTCTGCTGTAGTTGGGCCTCTGGAGTAGTTGCTGTAGTTGCGGTAGCTGGCTGCTGTGGTAGCTTTTGCCTCTGAGGTAGCTGGGCCGTTGTGGTAGTTGTGGTAGCTGGGCCGTTGGGGTAATTGCAGTAGTTGCAATAGCTGGGCCATTACGGTTGTGGTAACTGGGCTTCTGGGCTTCTGTGGTAGCTGGGACGCTGTGGTAGTTGCGGTAGTCTTGGTAGCTGGGCCATTGGGGTAGTTGAGGCAGTTGGGGTAGCTGGGGTAGTTGAGGTAGTTGCAGTAGTTACGGTAGCTGGGCCATTTTGGCAATTGTGGTAGCTGGGCCATTGGGGTAGTTGAGGCAGTTGGGGTACCTGGGGTAGTTGGGGTAGTTGCAGTAGTTGCAGTAGCTGGGCTGTTGTGGTAATTGTGGTAGCTGGGCCGTTGGGGTAGTTCGGGTAGTTGCAGTAGTTGTGGTAGCTGGGCCATTGGGGTAGTTGCAGTAGTTCCAATAGCTGGGCCGTTGGGGTAGTTGCAGTAGTTGTTGTAGCTGGGAAGTTGGAGTAGTTAGGGTAGTTGGGGTAGTTGGGGTAGTTGCAGTAGTTACGGTAGCTGGGCCCTTGGGGTAATTGTGGTAGCTGGGCTGCTGTGGTAGTTGCAATAGCTGTGCCGTTGGGGTAGTTGCAGTAGTTGTGGTAGCTGGGCCGTTGGAGTAGTTAGGGTAGTTGGGGTAGTTGCAGTAGTTACGGTAGCTGGGCCCTCGGGGTAGTTGAGGTAGCTGGGCCGCTGTGGTAGTTGTGGTAGCTGGGCCGTTGTGGTAGTTGGGGTAGTTGCAGTAGTTACGGTAGCTGGGCCATTGGGGTAATTGTGGTAGCTGGGCTGCTGTGGTAGCTAGGCCGCTGTGGTAGTTGGGGTAGCTGGGCTGTTGGGTAGTTGCAGTGGTTGTGGTAGCTGGGCTGTTGTGGTAATTGTGGTAGCTGGACCGTTGCGGTAATTGTGGTAGCTGGGACGCTGTGGTAGTTGGGGTAGCTGGGGGTAGCTGGGCCACTCTGTTAGATGCGGTAGTTGGGCTGCTGCTGTAGTGGACCCCTCCCCAGTCCAAAAACCCTCCCAGTTGGCGGTAGACTCCGTCAGAGCAGTAGATATTCTCCTTCCACATCCAGACTCTGAATAGCTCATGAGTTTGTGCTCGACTTTATAAAAACTCTTATAATATATAATAATAACTATAAATGCACTTTGAGTTTGCGTTAATCTGCACGGATAAATATAGATGAAGGATAAAAACCTTGGTTGCTTAAGTCTCCTGAGCAACACACTGAACCCTAACTTGCCCCCAGTGGCCTGGCAGCAGCCCCCCACTGGTGTGTGAATGAGAGGCCAATGTAAAGCACTTTGGGAGGCAACATGATGGTGTCAAATAAGTGCAGTCCATTTCACTATTTAAGTTCATATTTATGTCTACTCATTGAAATTCAAATTTAATTGAGTTGAAAACCTGACTTATGCTGCTATTTGATTTATTTTTAAAAATGCAATTAATCATGATTAATGAATTACAAAACATTACTGTGATTGTTGACTAAAGAGCCACTGACAACACTTAATCGAGCACTGGTAAAGGACTGTAAGACTTGAAATACCACTTTGTTCCACTAGGGGTGTAGTTTTATGTGTCCCATGGCGAGATGCTGACACGTGAGCTTTCTTGTGATATGCTGCCTCCATGTGGTCAGATGTGTTCCTGCATTTAGAGACTTTATCACGAGTTTAAAAAGAAAAGGGAAAAAAATCAACCACACTGGTCTACAAAGGTTGATAGATGCTGGCAGGATGCTGCATGCAGGTTGCGTATGAGGATGTGTAAAAACTCAAACTGCAGCACAGTTTGTGGTTTTAAATGTATGTGCTCAGAAGGGAAGGTCTTCCCTCTCTTCTGCTTTGGTCATGAGTTCCCAGAGTTCCCTGACGCTCACGCTAAATAAGAGGAAGCCCCAAAGCCTTCCCTTTATTCAGGACAAAGTCTGAACATCCGGATTTCAGCACCACTTCTGGTGCAAACACATGAAAAGCCGGAACTGAGACGCTGTGGTTTTGAAGTTGCCAGAGGCGTACACACACAAGAACATCGCTGAAATCACTAAATGCTGTGTTTTACTTCACACACTTTGCTCTACATCCTCACAGCTCTTACTAGTGGAAATATCTGGAAAAACACAATATTCATTATTGATGAGTACATTGCGATCTGTTATGCACTCTTTCTCACCACTGTAACGCAGGTTTTTGACAAAACATTAAGAGGAGATTAAGTTTGTTGCCTCCGGGTGTCTGCAGGAGTCTGTTTCCTGAATGGATAAAACAGGATTTCCTACAGCCATAAAGGCTGAGTTAAACTCAATATACCTGCAAGGACGGGAGTCTTCAGGACCGAATGATTCATTTTTCCCATGTTTTATTCCTTCTGACATATTTAAGGGAAGGAATGACCCAGGGAAGATACAACAGTCTGGTTCTTGTCTTCAGCAGCAGTTTTTATTTTAGGTGTTCAGTTTTCACTGCAAATGAAGTAATTCATGCAAAAGTTGCGTAGCGAATTACGCTGGCGTCAAACTTGAGGATGATTTTTCAGGACGGAGCTTCGTTGAACGTTCCCTCCAGCGCTGTGAATGTTTGAGCGAGGGCCTCGGCCTTTCGTGGATTCTGCTTTAGAACTGGATCATCACTGAAACGGGACATTACTGCAGCCTGAAATAACAGAGATTCTCTTTACACTCTTCTCCTTATTGGTGCTCAGTTGAGCCAAACTAACGTTTTTAGGAAAATATAACGGATTCAGTAAAGCTTACAAACACTTGGACGGGCCAAAAGCAGGTAGCTGTCATTTCTCTGCTATCTGAGGGTTGCGCAGTGGGACTGAGGACCTCTCCAGGCTCCTACAGATGCTGCACATCAGAGCAACTTCAGCAGTCGGAACCAGTGATGCTGGGATGAGGGTTAGGGTTAAGGTTAGGGGTTAGGGTTAGGGTTAGGGTTAAGGTTGGGGTTGGGGTTAGGGTTGGGGTTCTGGGTTTGGGTTAAGACTTACGTGCACTGGCCTACTGATCTGTCAAGGTGGATGGCGATATGGAAAATGGAGTGGTCTTCTTCACCGGGGATCAGGGTTCGATTCCCAGGCAGAGCACTGGGCAGAGTGAAGAAAGCAGGTTAATAGTGATACTTTTAGTAAAAGGGACGGGCCCAGTAGTTTAAAAAATAAATAAATAAATAAAATAAAATAAAAAAGCTTTATTAAAATAGCTAAAATCATGAGAAGTTCTATTGGAGTGCTGGGTCCCGTCCCAGTTAGGACCATGCGGATCAGCAAGGGAAACACATAGAATTGTATTAAAAAAGGTGCAAAACGAAAAGTAAAAGATGGGAGTCTAAAAAGAAAAGAGAAATAAATAAATAAATAAATAAATAAGTAAATAAAAAAAATACTTACAAATAGGGGCAGAGGAGGTAAGTGCTATAAAAAACTGGACAACAAGTAAAAACACAAGTGCTATAAGAAAAATTAAGTGCTGGCAATAAAAGAGATAGATATAAATATAGTTAAAATGCTAAAACATGCAAAAAAAAAAAGTTAATTTACATGAAACATGGGGAAGGGGGTTATTATTGCCCCTATTAATGAATTAAAAAAAAAAAAAAAAAAAAGGGGGGGGGGGGGGGGGGGAATCTTAAATTTGTGTACCTCCCATCCAGCTGTGGAATCAAAGCCCAGTCCATCCATTTGTGGACCGGGTTTTTTTTTTTTTTTTCCTTTCTGATGGTTTCAGGTTGACTTAGGGTAGGATCCGCATGGTCCAAGTCAGTGGAGGCACAGGCCCGGGAGGACGCATGCCCAGAGGTAGTGGACAAGGTTGTCTTTTTATTCATTCAGCATTTAGGCCCCCGGGCACAGTGGTCCCGAGCCTGTGGATCCAGATCTTCTCTGCTCTCTTCCTCTGCCCGCAGGTCCAACGGTCATTGTTTTCCAACGCTGTTATAATGAGGTGGGTAGGAGGGTGAAGTTGAAAATGTTGTACCAGGGGGGTAGATAGTCGACCCTCCCCAATGTTACGGAGGTGTTGTGATAGACGGGTGTGGACGGAATGTTTTGTTTCACCAATATAATGATTATTGCAAAGTGTGCATGTGATGATGTATACAACGTTGGTAGTGGTGATGGAAAGTGAGCCTAGGACGGGGAAGGAAGTCTTACTGTGTGGGTTATGGATAAATTTTCGATCTTTATAGTGGTGATTATGAAGAAGAGGAGGTGTGGGTCTATGGTCAGTAAATTTGGATCTGATGAGTATGGAGTAGAGGCTCTTGTGTTTCTTGTATGCTGAGATGATCTTGTGATTCTGGAAGGCTGAATGTTGAGACTGTAATATAATAAAATTGTGTTTAATGATACGATGAAGACCAGAGGTTTGGTGGGAAAAGGTGGAGACAAAGGGAATCAGATGTGGAGATGGAAGGGGGTTATGGAGTGTTGGTTGAGGGTGTTTGAGAAGTGAGCTTGGGCCCATGTCGTCTTTTGGGGAAGGGAACTGGGGCTTATCATGATTTAGATAAGGGTTGAGGGGCAGGTTGGGGTTGGAGGTAGGAATAGGGCCGGGGTTAGGGTTCGGGACCTGGATTGGGTTGGGGGTAGGGTTAGGGTTAGGGATGAGGGTAGGGTTGAGGGGGGGGTGATGGTTAGGGACAGTAGGGTTAGGGAGAGGGATAGGGTTGGGAACTGTGGTAGGGGTAGGGTTAGGTATAAGGAAGGGGACAGGATCAGTCTGGGGGAGGACAGGGTAGTTCAATATGGGGGAAAGTGTGGGGTGATGTGGTGGGTAAGGATTGGGATTCAGACCCTGGTTAGGGTAAGGGGAAAGACTTAGCAGGGGCCCAAGCTCACGGACCTGGCGTGGAGGGAAAGGAGAATAGTGGGGTGGAGAAGGGAGGGGAGGAGAGCGAGTGGGAGCGAGAGAGGCCAATGTGGTGTTTTTTATGGAACGGAGAAAAGGTTTGGAATAGCCTCTGGACCGGAGGCTTTGGAAAAGAGTATTGGTGGCTGTGTGAAAGTCATGGATATTACTGCAAATGCGATGGAAATGGATGAGTTGTGATTTAATGATTCCTTTAAATGTGTGTTTTGGGTGATAGCTGGTTTTATGAAGTAATGCGTGTGTGTCCGTAGGTTTGAAATATACTTTGGTCTGTAAGGTTCTGTGAGTAGTGTTGGAGGGCCCGAAGAAAACTGTAGTATCAAGAAAATTAATGTGTGAGGTATTTATTGTGTATTTAACTGTGATGGAGGGATGATGATTATTAAGAATAGAAATGAATTCTGGAAATTTGGAGTGATCATGGGGCCAAATTCCAAAGATGTCATCCAGAAAGCGGAGGTAAAGGGATGGTTGAAGTGGACATTTGGCTAATGCTTCTCGCTCCCACTCGCTCATATAAAGGTTGGCGTATGCAGGTGCAAACCTCTGGCCCATGGCTGTCCCGTGAATCTGTAAGTAAAATTGATTATTGAAAAGAAAATCATTATTATTTAGACAGAGTTCTATGATTTGAAGAAGTTCTGAGTCTGGGCGTGCTGGATCTGGGTTTCTGTTGAAGGGTTAAGGTTAGGGTTAGGGTTAGGGTTAAGGTTAGGGGTTAGGGTTAGGGTTAGGGTTAAGGTTGGGGTTAGGGTTAGGGTTAAGGTTAGGGGTTAGGGTTAGGGTTAGGGTTAGGGGTTAGGGTTAGGGTTAGGGTAAGGGTTAAGCTTAGGGGTTAGGGTTAGGGTTAGGGTTAGGGTTAGGGTTAAGGTTAGGGGTTAGGGTTAGGGTTAAGGTTAGGGGTTAGGGTTAGGGCAGGGTCTGTAGGAGACCTCTCCAGGCTCCTACAGACGCTGCACATCAGGGCAACTTCAGCAGTCGGAACCAGCGATGCTGGGATGAATTTGCAGCTTCAGACCTAACGCTCATACGGCACAAAGTAGTTTGGAGTTAACATATCTGCAATCACGCATCTACTGTCTAATGAATTAACTAGTTTTTTGCATTCATTTGCTGTAAGATGTGATCTGACAAAACAGGACCGTCAGCTGGTGAACGGATGCGCTGAGCTCCTGCAGACTGTTGGATGATTCCAGGTGATCCAGGCCCTGAGGACGTGAAGGATGCCTGAATCATGACACTCTCCACCATTCTTCACCTTTGGGGTGATGTTGTTTTTGTGAGCTTTGCCCTTTTCCCCCCACAGACTTGTTCTGAGCATTCTTCCCAAACAATCCCAGTTTTTTCTTCCATCAGTCCACAAAGCATGTTCCTCGTGGCCTTGTGGACTGCGAAGGAGCTCTTTGGCAAACCTCAGAGGTCTTTTTTCTTGTGTGTGTGTTGTTCTTTCTTTTTGAAAGCAGCAGCTTTCTCTGTGAAGTTCTTTCATGGATACCCTGCATAGACCCAGTAGAAACAGATCTGCGTGGATCTGCACAGAGCTCTGAGGATGAAGGAGGTGCTGTGTGAATGTGCATGGGAATGAATATAAAACCAAGTTAACCATGCTGGTTTTATGACACTGTGAGTTACTCTTACTGAGTCTCTTGTCGTGTCACTGTTCCTTTCTCTGCTGTGATGTCCACTGAAGCTCCATGAGCCAGCGACGATGGTGTATGACATCGCAAGAACTGACCGGGACAGTAGTTTCAAACTAGGGGTGAGTATTGGCAAACACCTTGCAATATGATATGTATCATTATACTTGGGTCACAATACTATATTATAATGATATATTGTGATATTCTACCCAGTTAATATCAAAATTAAAAGTAGAGATGAAAAATCAAGTTGCTGTATATGTTCATCAGATGATATTGATCATTCAGAGGACAAATTGAGTCAAAACTATTTGCTTCAAAGCAACCTATTTATTGTTTATTATTAGTGTATTTGCACATTAAATAAATAAATAAAATGAATAGAAAAAAAATTTTCCTAAAAAATTGATATTAGGAGCTGAAAAATCGATACTATATTGTGCGGCTAAAAATCGCGATATATCGCCAAATCGATTTTTTTTTCACAACCCTATTTCAAACTGGGTGGGTTTTTCGCCGACTTGTCCTAAAAGTGAGCGAATATTCCTTCAAATGAAACCGTTCTGTTTATCTATCATTTTGCCTTAAGTGACGCTCACGTGTGGTTGCAGACAGCGCTGCCAGGTGTACGATAATTATCGTACTTGTAAGATAATTTGACCCTCTGTACGATGTACGATCAATAATCCAAAAAAAGGTCAAATGTACGATAATTTGACTTTTTCAAATTATTGCCTGCTGCAACTGTTTGCCGGAGAGTGTGTTTTTTTTATTTTTATTTCTAGTGAACCCTGAAGGCATCTGTTGATAGGTTGAACGGTCAGTTGTGCGCGCCCCACAAGACGTTCACACTCAGGACCATATCAGGAAGTCAAGCGAGCGAGATTTAAACAGAGTTTAAGCAGAAAAGAAAAACCAAGGGAAAAAAAATTAGTCTCCAAAATCGCCGCCAGGCCTCATAATTTGGC
>JAGFBZ010001540.1:0-25362 GCA_018398805.1 Hirundichthys speculiger | reverse complement strand
TTCATTCAGGTGCCATTTGATCCTGCTAATCACATCAGGTTACCGAAAAGCCAAGCACCCATTTTGTTTTCTATTTTATCTATTATTTTTGTACCAGATATCAAGGTTCTCACAAGTATTCAAGTAACTATATTCCTCTGGAATAATAACTGAGTGTTGGGTGAATAAAATGAGCATAGGATGGTAGAGGTGTTTCATGTCCTGCTGAAAGATCATTTTTAACTCCAAGGTAAGCTCCATTATGGTCTTTTCTTAGGAAATGTAAAAAACAGAAAACTAGAGAAAGGAGTCAGGAACAGTTTTCATATTTGTGCTTTTGGTTTGTGTCGACAGTCTTCAGTACATTGATAGTTTTGTGAAATTAATGAAATTAAGATTCGGTTGTTTCACCATCTTTATGGCATCTATAATGGGAGGTAAACCTACAAATCAACCTGCTACAACCAGATCATTAATATTGATGTCTTTGGCATTAAAATGTTCTCTCATACTATTTTGTAATAAGCACTGACCCTTTCGAAATTCACAACTCCAGACTGGTTCCTGGTTTGGTGAAGAAGTGTTCCGGAGTTCAAGGCTGAAGTCTCTGTCCGGATTCTCAATTACATCAAAGAAGTTTGGAATGTCTTCTACTGAGAGTTATTCCTGTAAAAATAAATAAATAAATAAATACAAGAGCAGTTAGATGAGTCAAATTAATCAAGATGAAAGTCAGTCAAGGTCAGAAGCTCATTCATACTTCTGTGAAGCTGCTGCAGCATTGCCAGAGCTACAATATATGTACTTATCAATACTAGTAGTAATATTCTGCGATCTAAAAAACATGTTCTTATAGAACCTTTATTCATTGCTGACTTGATATCATCTTGAATAAAAGGAACTCTTAAACATGTGGCTGATATTTTTCATTTGAAACATGCTATTAAGTAGTTGTGGTTGATTCACTGAGATACAGAAGTAGAGGCTCTGACTGTCAGAAAACCACAGGAAGAAAAAGTCTATCAGTACACTTCAATCCAACATTTATGTCTGTTTCATGTAAATGAGAACAACGTTTGAGTCTCTACACACAGATCTGACATTTCAGATCAGGTGAAGCACCACAAGAACGAGTGTCTCATCGTCTCAGTCCATTATTTAACGAGACAATTTGCTTTTACTCCAGAGAAAAGCAAAAAAGAAAACAGAGAAATCTGGAGAGTAGAACGTTGAAATGAACAGTTTAAAACACTAAATGTGGTTCTTCCCACAGCTTTGATGCTTAAATTGGAATCAGATGGTCATTCTAGACATTCCGTCTTATCTAGGGTAATACTGCACCCCCTACAGTTTAGCTACAGTCAGTCCAGTGCTGTAAAAGCCTCAAACTTACCTTAAAACTGGCCAAAAGACAAATTAATTGTTGCAACACTTTACAAGTTTCAAAATATGTGAAAAACATGTCTACTTTTACTATCTGCTGAGGTCTGAAAGGGACTTTGTAAATGGTGAATGTTTATCTTAGTACCCTTGCTTGAATTTTCACTGTGTCCAGAGCAGAGGAGAGAGTGAAATCCTGGTGAAACCGCAGGTACTGGTTTGGGTGGGCTTTTTGATGAGCTCATATCCTTCGGGGGCATTCATCTTTCTGTACCATCTGTTAAAAAAAAAAAAAAAAAAAAAGAAAAAAGAAAAAAAAAATTGTACACTTTGTACACAATTTTTAGAAGCTATTGAATAGAAAGTTAATAAAATATATTTTACAATAAAAAAAATGTTGATTAAAAAGATTATCAACATGTGAGATCAACACTGTACACTTACAATTAAAGAGCAACTTTAATATAAAAAGTGTAGAAAACACTGAGTAGATCTTTATTTAAAATGTGAGTGTCTCTACTTCATCAGTAATGGGTTGTAGTCGTCTTTTTAACATTATTTATCACTGTGAATATTGTCAGGTTGCACAAACTCCAGCCCAGAGTTTTCCTGACTCAACAGAACCCCCTTTCCTGGATTGGTTCTGCACAGGTGAAAACACAGAACTTCTCCCGGTTGAAACACCTCCTACAGGACATCCCAAGGCAAACTCTAAACCCCTTTCTCCTAAAAAGCACTTATAAACTGGTTGGACAAACCCCTACGATCCCTTTAGAACCAAGTAACCTGGTTCAATAATCCACGGCCAGGATGGAACCTGCATTGTTCCTCCTGAACATCAGGTTCAACTATTGGCCAGACTCTTCTCCAGCACCCCAGCTGGACTTTACGACAGAGGCTGAGGAGTCTGATCCCACAATAATTGGAACATCATCCAGTCTCCCCTCTGAAGAAGGCAAGCCCCCCTAGTCTATGCAATGTTGCAAGTGTGTCAACCAAGACAGACCCAAACATCTGGAACATTGAGGAACTCAAGGTGAACTTCCTCCACCCCTGAGCCCTGCCACCACAGAGCTTTTTAACTACCTGGGTGACATCAGCTCCAGTTATGGGCATGCCTATCACAAACTCCATAGACTCGGCTTCTTCTGTGCATCACGTCTTGCTGGGATTAAGAAGATCTTTGTAGTATTTTAACATCTCACAATGTCCCTAGTCAAGGTCAACAGCACCCCTGCATCATTAGTGAAGCACCAGTTCTTCCAGCTGATGATTTGTCCGTGGTGTCACCACCAGGATGGAGGATAACCACCAGTCTGCCATCAAAACAACAAAGATGTGGAGTTTGTCCTGGCGAAGGTGGACGCTTTTTCTGTGAGCTCCTCTCTAAATCTGATCCTGCTGCTTCTTTTTGTCCTGTCTGCGTGTTTTTGGAGCCTCACACGGATAATATCTGAATATCTAAATCTCTAATCATGGATCTGGTCAGCTGGTCTCAATCCAATCGATCAAATTTTCTCAACAAGAAGAGAGGGAAAGGGAGAGCCCTCCTGTCCCGATGGAACACACACAGCCGGTTGTGTTCAGGATTCATGGTCGAAATGGAGACTGAGCTGCCAGGCTCCTCTGTTCATAGAGGACACCGAAGATGTCTACATATTTGGCTTTATGATCACGGGATTCCTGCTGTTTGGAGTTGGCGGATACCTGATGTATCGAAAAATTGAGCGCACGGATGCTGCTATCCCGGACCTGGTATCCGGTGGTGTGAGCTGGGCGGTGAGTTCCGAGACTGTTAAGTTAGACGACCTGAATCGGAAATTGGATGTGATTCAGAATGTGAATCACAGACGAGGGAAGATTTTTGAACTGATATCAAAAATGGATTCCAACTTGGGGAAACTACATGCACTGCTAAGGGGGAACTGACATGAAAAATTGGCTTTTTGGATGATTTCCCTCCGAGATGAAAACCAGCAAGGACTAAGCAGACGGAATCTCATGTCAGCCTGGCCCAAAACAATCTCTCTTATCTGAATCTGTCTCCCCGAGCGGCCTTCACTCAAGGCTGAATTGCGAAGAAATCTCCAAGGTCTTATCCGCACAAAGCCTCTGCCCATCACCCACCCCTGCTCCATATGCCTTCCCCGAGTGCTCAACGTCTTCGCTGGATCCTGGTGTTCACTCCTCCACGTGGGGCGGACTGACTGCGCTGCGCGCCAATGGAGGCTGCGCGTGCACGGACTGCTCGCTGGACACCCCTTACCCTCCTCCCTCTCCATCTCCGATGTCTTAGTCTATTGTTTGTATGCTTACTTTTGGAGGTTTTTTTGTGAATCTCACAACATGCCCTCAAGGACACGTTGTGTGAACACCTTTTTTTTACCCCCCCCCCCCCCATGTGATAGTATTTTCTTGATAAGGGAGCGCCGCTACAAAGTTGCTGCAGACCCCAGACACCGTCGAGTCCTGTCTAACATGTTGTTGTTTGTTTCTGTATGTTTTCTTGGACAATGTACTGGAAATGTAATTTCACTGTGTTAGGACGCTGGCTCAGTGACAAATAAAGGCATTCTGATTCTGAAACAACAAAGATGTGGAGTTTGTCCCGTTATGACTCAATGACCCCCACCTCCCTGGGGACACAGTTGAAGCTCTGTCTGACATGAGTTCAAGATTTCCTGACTAGTTCTTCTGCCAGATGTTTCAAGCAAACCCTCACTACACATTTGGCCTTCCCAGGTCTAGACAGCATCCTCCCCTGCTATTGTAAATGACTAAGATAACTAAAAAAAAAACCATTCATTGTTGACCCATGTGGTCTTGCATCAGAGTTTACAACTGACTCACATGAAGAGATCACAGTGATACCCAATAAAACTAACATAGTGTGGGGGTCCTGTCACTATACCTCCGATTGATCACGCGTCCTGGCTACTTGGTCAAGGGGATATCCCTTTTGGCTGACTGGTAGGCACATGTGACTTTCACCCGGGAATCTGGGGATCAAATCCCACCCGGGCCCTCTGTAGTTCCACCTTGCCACAATAGTAACATGTATGATGATATAAATTGGGGAGATCTTTTTATGTATAATGTTTAAACACAAAGCTTGCTGTTTCTGCTCGAACAAACTAATGCTTTAAATCTAGTAATGGTAAATATTTCTGACATTAAGATATTTGGTTACCTCTCGAAGAGCAGCATCACTTGGGATCAGGTAGACGTGGAGCTTGAGGAACGTTGCGTTGGTTTGATAGTACAACAACACATTACATTTGATTCTAACTGGAAAAATGAACGACAAGACCCATAAGAGAGAAAAGTCTGGTTCTGTCAACTTGACATGTGATGCTGTGACCTCAGAGACTTTTTCCAGGACTTCTCCACAGCTGTTTATGTGGAGGACTCTGAAATTATCTAATAAGTTGGGGATGTCATCTGCACAAAATACAAGAAGAGTTGTTGAAAACAAGGTTTGCATCAGTTCTGAACACACAAATGATAAGAAATTTAGAACCTTTATACATTTGACTTGTTTTTTAATGTCCTCTTACCGATGCAGATCCAGTGTGGCAGGTACACGTCATTCATCGTCCCAGTGATGAGTGAGATGTTCATTAGAGGACCAACCGGTGAGTAATGTCTGGCTTCCATCCTCTCCATGTGTCCCTCCCAAGAACTAAACTGGAACTTAAAGTCCACCTTCTCCTTACAGAACCATCGCAAACCAGAAACACTGCACTCAAAGTGTCCTGCTCCAGACTGGAAGCTAAAATATGAGTTTTGAAAAAAGATGTTTGTAAATAAGAACTTAAAGTGACTCATGAGAAATGATTTAAATGTGGTGACTACCTCTGTCAAAGATCTGGTAATATTATATGTGTTTCTTCTTGTGAATGAAAATCAAGCTAAACTTTCTCCTGCTGTTCCAGTTTCCTGTATTTCAGTATTTAGGATGTCATTTTTACCTGTAAGTTGTAACTTTTCCTGCGTGTGTACTCTCCACATCTGGATCAAGTGTGGTCCAGCCACTGGACTCCTGCTGTAGAGAACAATTATTTACCTATTTCTTTCTTTTAACAAGCATGGGTGTTTTTTTTTGACTCATCACACAAATACATGCAACTAAATAAAGAAACAAAGGATAAATGTAAGGAATTACCATAGTGGTTCCACAACCTTCTGGGGACAAGCTTCTTGAAGAACCTTGTTGAGAGACAGAGTTTAGTTACAATATTATATAAATGTATTAAACCATGTCAGCTGTCCCTAAGGTCTTCGACTTGATCAAACTGAAATAAAACCAAGAGGGAAGCAGAGTTCGTGGAGGTGTGGGTGAACAATTGAGAGGGTTTCAGCAACTATTCATTTGAACTACAGTGGTATGAAAAAGTATCTGACCTTTGGAAATCCTAACATTCTACAAAAATCCCATCAAATGTGATCTGATCTTTGTCAAAATCACACAAATGAAAAAACAGGTCTGCTTTAAATAAAACCACCCAGACGTTTATAGGTTTCATATTTTAATGGAATAGATGCAAAAATAACAGTAGGGGGAGGAATAAGTAACTGAACCATCACATTTAATATTTGTGGCCCCCCCTTTGCAGCAATAACTTCAACCAGACGCTTCTGTAGCTGCAGATCAGTCTGGCACATCGATCAGGGCTAATCTTGGCCCATTCTTTTTACAAAACTGCTGTAGTCAGTCAGATTCCTGGGATTGTTGGCTGAATCGCTGTCTTGAGGTCATGCCACAGCATCTCAATGGGGTTCAAGTCTGGACTTTGACTTGCCACTCTAGAATGTGTATTTTGTTCTTCTGAACATTCTGAAGTTGATTTACTTTTGTGTTTAGGATCATGTCTTGTTGCAGCATCCATCCTCTTTTAACTTCTGTCTGACAGACGGCCTCAGGTTTTCCTGCAAAACATCTGATAACTTTTTGAATTCATTTTCCATTGATGATTGCAAGTGTCCAGGCCCTGAGGCAGCAAAAACAGCCCCAAACCATGATGCATCCTCCACCACGCTTCACAGTGGGGATGAGGTGTTGATGTTGGTGAGCGTTCCATTTTTCCTCCGCACATGACGTTGTGTATTCCTCCCAAACAATTCAACTTTGGCTTCATCACTCCACAAAATATTTGCCAAAACTTCAGTGGAGTGTCCAAGTGCCTTTTTGCGAACATTAAACGAGCATCAATGTTTTTCTTAGAAAGCAGTGGCTTCCTCCGTGGAGTCCCCATGAATACCATTCTTGGCCAGTGTTTTTACATATAGTTGATGTGTGCACAGAGATATTGGACGTGCCAGTGATTCCTTCAAGTCTTTAGCAGACACTCTCGGGTTCTTTTTTACCTCTCTGAGTAGTCTGCGCTGAACTCTTGGCGTCATCTTTGGTGGACGGCCACTCCTTGGGAGAGAAGCAACAGTTCCAAACTCTCTCCATTTGTAGACAACTTCTCTGACTGTCGATGGATGAACATCCAGACTTTTAGAGATGGTTTGTATCCTTTCCCTGCTTTATAAGATCAACAATTCTTGATCGAAGGGTCTTCAGACAGCTCTTTTGAGCGAACCATGGTGCACATCAGACAATGCTTCTCATCAAGACAATTCTTACCAGGTGTGTTTTTTATAGTGGGCAGGGCAGCTTTTAAGCAAACTCATCAGTGATTGGGCACACACCTGACTTCAATAGTTTGGTAAAAATTGGTTTCAATGCCCTTTAAGTCTCCTTAGGCAGAGGGTTCAGTTACTTATTCCTCCCCCTTCTGTTATTGTTTGCATGCTATTCTCCTTAAAATATGAAAACCTATAAATGATTGGGTGGTTTTAGTTAAAGCAGACACTGTTTTTTCATCTGTGTGATTTTGACAAAGATCAGATCACATTTGATGGTGATTTTATGTAGAAATGTTAGGATTTCCAAAAGGTTCAGATACTTTTTCATACCACTGTATGTATGAGGAAAGAGTTAGTCAATAAACATTTATTTGACAGCACGCAGTCTTTTTAGATTTATAATTCTTGAAAAGCCATGGCTACATATAGAGCCATCGACTGTACACATAAATGGATACAGTATCCTTCCATGTACAGAGAGCTTTTGAAGCCCTGCACAGCACCAGGTTGTGAAGAGACGCAGCCAAAAGAGCTGAGACGCCGGCAGGAACATGTCCACCAGTTAGCTGTTTTAACTTGCCTGACTTAATTTCAGCTAACACAGGATGGTACCGTATTGGCCCAAATATAGGACGATACATTTTATTCTAGAAATCATATTCTCAAAAATGGGGGTCATCTTATAATAGAGATTTAGGGCCCTATCTTGCACCTCCTGCTACCCAATACCCATTACCTGCAAATCTCAGATTTAGGAGCCTCTGCCAACCGAAATGCAATCTTCCACCTCCCAAAACCTGCTACCCATTATGCCGACTCCCTTAAGCACATTGTGGGCGCAGCAATGGGCGTGTCTCTTGTGCTTTCCACGAATTCGGTATCTTGCGGTACCCGGTAATGGGTGGTCTGACCACCCATTACCCAATACCCAAAATCTGCGAGATACCAGTACCACTAGATACCGAGTTTGTGGAAAGCGCAACTGGCATGTCGGCGCGTAAAAGAGCGCGTCCAAATCCTGTCATTGCGCGTCCACCCAGTCACATGTGGACTGCACAACCGGCTCTACCTCTCGATTATGCATCACTGTATTACTTGCATACGTTATTATTCTCTTAAGGGCAGATGGTGTCTGTACAGCTGTGACATGATCTCATCCAGATGTTTGCTGTGGAGGAAACGAGGAGATCACAGAACTCTGTTGTGGAGTTTCTTGTACTGTGCTCGTATCCCTCTGATCTTCTCCTTGCGCTCGGAACACCTGAGATGTTCTCACTGGTAGAAGGTAGATGTCATCATACGTGTTCCTCTGGATCAATGCTCATCCAATGATCCGTTCTGCAGTATTTTAAAAAGCACCGCTTCCAGCGACTATGCGTCTTGGCGCAGCTGTGCGTCTTTGCGCAGGGGATATGTTCAAGATAACTCAAAAAGTTATGGATGGATTTTGATGACATTTTCAGGAGTTGTCAGAAATGTGAAAAGGGAGAACTGATTTTATTTTGGGTGTGATCCGGAAGAAATCCTGGATTCTGGATCACTTTCAAATTTTCGATAACATTGCGCTGTTTAGTTGTTTCTTGAACCCTAAAGCAACCACAATGGAGACAGGAAGGGAGTTCTGGAATTTTAAGAGTTTAATTCTCTCAGATGTAAAAAAGGAGGATTCGAGGGTTGGCAGCCAAACCAACAATCCAGGGGACGATGAAGGCAAGGAGGTGGCACTGTGAATGGCTGGATCAGGCGTTTCTGTGGGAAGATCTGGAGACGAGTCTGGTTGAATGATGACTGAATAGGTACAGGTGTGCAGTGCCACACCTGGGCTGCTCGTCGGATGGGAAGGTGAAACATAGGTGGATCTGAGTGTCTATATAGAGGATTGAAGGTGGCGCAGTGGGTTGTGCGCAGGAGCCCCATGGAAGGTTGCGGGTTCAAAACCCGGCTTGAGACCGTAACACGCGCTCAATGGGGCTGGAAATTTTGTTTCTCAACATCTCCGTTAATTATTGCCCACAGCTCATTAAATTTCACTCAGGTATTGATACTGAAAACCTCTATAAAATTTCAGAGGCTCATTCGGATCTGATCCAGAAGGCGGATTTTATCGCAATCTGTAAATCGCTATATGGGAGAACTGTTGTGCTTGGCGGAGGTCTGCGCTCTCTGAGTGCTTTTCTAGTTAAGAAATGCTTTCCTCGAAGTTCACTGGCTCTATTTTTTTCTGAGCAGTTTCTTGGAACTTCTTGGAGTACAAAAGAAATGATTAAATCATTTGCTCCACATTAGTTAGAGCTAGTTATGTATATATCAGTGCAGAGGAGGAGGAGGAAAAAAAGAGGAGGAAGCTCTACAACAGAGTCCCAGACCAGCTGCCCATGAGAGCTGCTCTGATTTGGGTGAAAAGACGCTCCATAGCGGTTAGCTGGTAGCACAACCTGCTCTTAAAGGCAATGGCTACTGATGCACTGATTGGTTAAACAGGTAGAACGCCCTAACTACTCCCATGCATAATCTGTGCATAATATAGTGGTTTTCGCAGGTAAGAGCGTGGGTTTCGGGAGGTGGAAGATTGCGTTCTTTGTGGGGGAACGCCCCTCCCAATACCTGCTATCCCTTAATAGCAGGTTTTGGAGGTTTGGCGCAAGATAGGGCCCTTAGACTTTTATTGTCGTTACACATCTGCGCTTCTAGATGGAGCCACACCGAAGTAACCAGTAAAATGGAGCATCACAGTGACGCATGGAGCAGATCTGATGATAAATGAAGAAACCATGTGACGCCGCTGAACAAAGGGGCTTGAAAGTTTTGTTGCAGTCCAGAATTTGTTTTGTTTTTTTTTTTCTTTTTTTTTTTACAGTGAATTATTAATGTTGTTCTTGAAACCGAATACAATTCAACTTTGATGGTTCTGCAGTTATTGACATCATTACTGTAGTTATTGTACTCCATGGTTGTTGCTATTTCACTGAGTCATTCACTTATTCTCAGATTCTCAGGACCCCTAGGCTGTTCCCTGGTCCCTCAGGCATCTGGCGCCTGTTTGCCCCTCAGTGCACATACCCAAACACACGTCAGAGCTTGAAAAGAAAAGAAAATACAAGGAAAAAAAGAGAATACAAGAAAAGGAATGAAAAGAGAAAATACATAGAGAATGTTGTGTTCAAATAAAAGAATGTTACATCACATATTCATCATCCACGGCTGCTGATCGAGAGGAATGTGGTGGCCTGCAAGCTCTGGTACCACCAACAGTGCGATCCTCCAGACCTTCCACGTCAGGGGGAGGGGGTGGTCCAGGGGTTCATGGGTTGACTGTGATATGGGTGTTGATTTCATTCATGTTATCATTTTTCTGTGTTTTTGGATTCATTTTCATGTGCCAGGAACCTTCTCAGCCACGGTCTGCTCAAGATATATGTCAATATCAATTGGATCAGCGCTGATCCTATCTAATACGTCAAGTGATGGAAGGAGCCAAAACCACACACCAGAAGCACTGCACCACCACTGCACTGCAAAGGAGGTTCCTAACACAACACACTCATGACAGACCTGAACACTGTAGGAACTCACACAAGTCCATCCCCGTGTGTCACCTTTCAGGGAAGTGTCCGACCGCACCCAACTATAAATCTGCAAATCTTACGTAATCCCCTCCCCAGAACCCAGCACTGCCCACAGTTTAAAACCTCTAAAATTCAATCACAGGCATCCCATTCATTCACACCATTGATAAACTTTAAAACATTCACTTCATTTTCCCCACGATCGAGACCCTCCCCTGGAGTCTGAGCTTTGGCACTGGTCCGGCAAAACCAGTTGGCATCAGAGTCAATACCGGTCCAGTGCAACGAGGTCTCTGCTGGAGGCAGAACCTCTCCCTTGGCTGGAGAGTGGATGAGTGTGCTCCTAGAAGTCTCTGACTATTTCCCTGCCTGGACAGTGAAGTACCCCTGCCGCCCCTCTGACTATCTAACCAGGGCCCTAACAGCTCTAACCAGGGCCCTAACAGCTCTAACCAGGGACCTAACAGCCCTAACCAGGGCCCCAACAGCCCTAACCAGGGCCCCAACAGCCCTAACCAGGGACCTAACAGCTCTAACCAGGGCCCCAACAGCTCTAACCAGGGCCCTAACAGGCCTAACCAGGGCCCTAACAGCTCTAACCAGGGCCCTAACCAGGCTAACCAGGGCGCCTAAACAGCTCTAACCAGGGCCCTAACAGCTCTAACCAGGGCCCTAACAGCCCTAACCAGGGCCCTAACAGCTCTAACCAGGGCCCTAACAGCTCTAACCAGGGCCCTAACAGCTCTAACCAGGGCCCTAACAGCTCTAACCAGGGCCTAACAGCCCTAACCAGGGCCCTACAGCCCTAACAGCTCTAACCAGGGCCCTAACAGCTCTAACCAGGGCCCCTAACAGCCTGAACAAGGCCCTAACAGCTCTAACCAGGGCCCTACCAGCAGCTCTAACCAGGGCCCTAACAGCTCTAACCAGGGCCCTAACAGCTCTAACCAGGGCCCTAACAGCTCTAACCAGGGCCCTAACAGCTCTAACCAGGGCCCTAACAGCTCTAACCAGGGCCCTAACAGCTCTAACCAGGGCCCTAACAGCTCTAACCAGGGCCCTAACAGCTCTAACCAGGGCCCTAACAGCCTCTAACCAGGGCCCTAACAGCTCTAACCAGGGCCCTAACAGCTCTAACCAGGGCCCTAACAGCTCTAACCAGGGCCCTAACAGCTCTAACCAGGGCCCTAACAGCTCTAACCAGGGCCCTAACAGCCTAACCAGGGCCCTAACAGGGCTAACCTAACAGGGCCCTAACCAGGGCCTAACCAGGGCCCTAACAGCTCTAACCAGGGCCCTAACAGCTCTAACCAGGGCCCTAACCAGCCTAACCAGGCCCTAACAGCTCTAACCAGGGCCCTAACAGCTCTAACCAGGGCCCTAACAGCTCTAACCAGGGCCCTAACAGCTCTAACCAGGGCCCTAACAGCCCTAACCAGGGCCCTAACAGCTCTAACCAGGGCCCTAACAGGGCTCTAACCAGGGCCCTAACAGTTCTAACCAGGGCCCTAACAGCTCTAACATTCACCAAACTCCTCTCCCCAGCTCCCCTAACAAAGTATCTCAGTCCTTTTTATATCTCTGCTGCTCACTCTTTCCTCACAGGTGCAGCCACTCAGGTAATTAACAGGTGTGCTCCAGCTGTGCTGCTGCCCCCCCTCACCCCCCACTACACCTGACACTCCTCACTACAATATTCTCAAAAATGGGGATCGTCTTATAATCGAGGTTTAGACTTTTCTATTATAATTACACATCTGCGCCGCTAGATGGAGCCGCACCAAAGTAACCAGGAAGAATGGAGCGTCACAGTGACGCATGGAGCAGATCTGATGATAAATGGAGAAAACACGTGACCGCGCTGAACAAAGTGGCTCAAAAGTTTTAATAACATGGACTTAAATAACGTGGAAACCTGACACGTACCTTACCTTAAGTATGGTACCAAACTTTCCAAAAAAGATGAAATCATTAAATGTTTAACAATACAGCAGAATGTTATGTGTGATTTTTTTTCTATAGTAATTGTATGATAAAAAGTTGTTTTATAAATAACCTTATTGTCTTTATGTCTTGTATTGTTGTATTGTATTTATGTTCCAATAACTTTGCATTGGCAAATAACAGCTACATGCGGCCGAATAAATTTATACCAACCAGGAATTACCCATGCTTCCACATCCCTCAGACTCCAAACGTCTTGAAGTTCCTTGATGAGACAGTTTGATTGAAATGTTATACGTAGAAAATCAAAACTGTCACTACAATCATGTGCAAAGTTTCCTACTCCTCTGATAATCCTATGATGATTTTTTGTAAAAAAAAAAAAATAATTACAATCATGTCTTAACTGTTAGGATTTCATAATTAACTTAAAATTAACCTTTAACTGTTAAAGCTAAACTTTATTGCTTGTAGGAATACTGGCTGTGTGAGTCTTCAGTTTTGTTACCTTCAATCTCCTGCTGCTTTAGGTTTTATGACCTAATGACTGGGACATCCTGACATCCTGACCTGCTGATTTCCAAGGAAGTTTGTGACTAGCATAGATAAACACATTTTAGTGACTCTCATTTCCTGGACAAACAACACAACAGCATGTGTCTGGACCTGTGGTTCAGAGCTGTTGGCCACCTGGATTTTGAGACAAAGGACAATTAACTCAGAAGAACGCAAGGATCCACCTTTCTGGAGTTATAAAGAGGGGACAGTCCAACATTCTGTGTGCATTTGTCCACGGCAGCACCTCGGTGGTGTTGTGGACAAGTGTACCATCGGCCAATTAAAATATTCTGCATGGCATATCAAATCCTAGTGTTAATCTTTGTATATTAAACCCTTTAATTGGTCTTTGTTTTCAGTCTCTTCAATGACACCAGATAAAAGAACACGAATATACTTTCAACACTTTCTTTGTCGTGCCATTACTTATTTAATTAAAGTGAAGCCAAGTGTTAGAAAAGCGACTAAACCTCCACACCTATAGGGGGACCCTTTGAGCTAAAGATTTTGCTACTAAATTTCATGTCAGTCAGAAATCTAAATGAACATAGAATGTAGTGCTGTATCTGTGTTTGGGCATAACTTACCTTCAGATGCTGAGCTGATGTCTGACAACGTCTTGGCCAGATCAGTCCTGTTCAGATCCATGAGAACCTCTTTGGTCACCTCCACAGACCGCAGACCGAGCACCTCCACCATCTCATCCACTACTGTATGTTTCAAGTCTGGATCATTCCATTCATGAGAGGGTTGTGGGAGACTCTTCTGGAAGCATGTGAACTGCAGCAGCCATCTGAATTTATTAAATTCTTTTCCCTCAAACTACTGAGTGTCTTCAGAAGAATCTCTGTTGATTTCTAAAACATTGAAAAACTTTGTCAAAGAGGATCAGTAAAGCAAGTGTCTCTGCTTTTCATCAGAATAAGTGTTAAAGACATCAGAATGTTTTAGTGATCAAGATAAAACAGTGAAATCTGTTTCATTGTCCATCTTGTTTTCTTTTCACAAGTTTCTGCATGAGTCTGCATTTTTACAATAAAATCTAACATCTAAATAAGACAGATAAGCTGTGATGACAGATGTCTGATCACAGTCCCTCCTCATGTATTAAACTCAACATTTCACCAGAACAACTCTGCAGACTTCATATGTGACTACAAGGACTTGATGCTGACATGATTTTGGGATTTTGGTTTAATTCAATTCTTACTTTTTTGTCTTGTTTTTAGTTTCAGTCCTAGTTTACTGGGCTCTTTGACTCCTGTTTGGTGTGAAGGGTGACGTCCTGTTTTATCTTGACATCACTTTCCCTGATGTCTCTTCCACAGAAAGAACAAACACTCACTAACAGGTTTCTGAAGAGAGGTTTTAACTCCATATTTGAGCTCTGCTGGTCACCAGTTAATCCATCAATGGACACATGGGTGCAATGATCAACCCTGGTAGTTGGTTGTAACAGCCCACAGCAGTAACCAACACCCAGCTATTTTAACAAGAGCTTCATTAATTCCAACCTCTGACGCCAGCTAACAAGAGTTCCATTCATTCTAAGATCAATCTTATTGTTCTGGTTTTTCTAACATGACGTAATGCCGTAACGCACCAACTGTGGGAGCTGTAAAGTTTCAAACATGAGCTGTATTTAGGGCATCATTTAAAAAAGTAAAGATGATCTTCATCAACTGAATGAGAGCTATGCTGTGTAATGTCTTCCTCACCCTCTTCAGCTGCGCAGCTTCACGTTCATCCATAGACAGTCTCTCTGACCGGAAAAAAAAATAAGGAACAGTTTATTTTATTAAAGCTTTGGAAAAATACACAATGCACAAAAAGTCCTTTGAACAGTCTCAGAAATGATGAGCCGTATTCACGGTCACTGACTTCCTCAGTCAGTCAGAAATATAATGACTGGTCTGAAAAGTCACCACCTAGATTGAAGTCAGCAGACAGGTCTGAGCTTCCCTCTGGAAAACTGCTGCTTTTATTCATGCTTTCAGTTTCAACAAGTTACTGGAAGCAGGCAAGAGACAGTGAGGAAACTAGTTCACAGAGCTTCAGAGCCCTACAAAGACAGACTGCAGTATCAACACAACACTGAAACTGAAAAAAGCCCTTGAATGATTCTTTATGGTTCTCATCACAACCTCACTGGAGCCAGCTGACTTCACTGTTTTTCTTTTACATTTCATGATTACTGGAGCCAGCTCATTCAAACGCACGTTAACTTGTTCATTAGCTCTCTAACACATGAAGAGAAGTTGGAAACCAGATTGTCAGAACGTAGTCAGAGTGGATATTCTCTACAGCTAAACCAGTCCACTAAAATCTAAGGTCTAATTATCCAGCAGGTGACTGGACAGAAATATAACTGAGCCTGCAAGGATGTTATTTACAGCTGTTCATATTCTGCCATCTCCCTTTAGCTTCTCTGGATATATTTAATGTTAATTTAACCATTGATCATTTTTCCAAGAGACTGTATTACGATGTTGATGGTCCACTTGCTGGTTGGCTTGTTGGGATGAACTTGGACTTTGTAGTTAGCTAGCTAGACACTCTTGTTTCTCTAAAAAGGGACAGAACTGAACAAGGAGATTTTGTCATCAAACAGAACTGATGCTGTGAAGCTCATTTTGAGTCTTGACTCACTTTAAACCAAATGTGGAGCATTTGTTCTTTGCCTTGTAGGACAGTACAGTGGATATCGAGGCAGCGACCAAGAGAGTGAAGAAGAAAGCAGCGATGGAAGAGAAAATGAGAGTGATCCAACAAGAGACCAAACAGAGGAAATCTTGATTTAACCTTCAGGTCTGCAGATGAAACCTACAAAAGCTACTTTGTGCTGCTTTTACTCTCAATGTTCCTGTTTCAGAAGGGTCAGATTATTGGTCTTCATCAAACAAACAAATCAACTGAGGAGATTGTTGAAATAGTAAAACTGGACTATGAACAGTCCAACAGATTATTAAAACCTGGAAGTAGAGGGGTGAACCATCATCTGAAAATTAGATGTTTAAAAATGTTCAAAAAAATCAATTAAGTAGAGGAAAGAAAATAACCCATCAGTGAGGCTAATTTAAATAAAAGGGTTCAATTACTAGGATGTAGAAAGATTGTACTGTGCAGCAGTGGGAAAAGGTCCGGAGGCCTGATGAGTCCATCATGTGATGGGAGCATCAGGGTAAAGTGTTGCTTTCTCCACCATTTGTTCTCCACAGGTGGAACCTCCACCCTAAACTCCACCTCAGCCTGACGTCTGACTCCCATTAGACTCGCTTTATTTCCTTGTTGCTATGTCTCAGCTACATAAAGGAAATACACAAAAGGAAGCAGAGGACTGAAAACTACAGCGCTGCAGAAAGGACCTGCACTGCCTCCCTGTGTTTGGTGGTTTAATTACAGAGCCACACAAATAATAACTCTGATGTAGCTTCTAAACAGAGTTTCTACATTGAACCATCATTTTCACACACGGATGAGCTGCCAGACTTGAAGTCCAGACTTTAACCACACTCAGAATCTTTGGGATGAGCTGGAGAAGACTTGGTGCTGCAGTCCAACTCTCATCTTCTATTCATGGTCTTGGTGTAAAAACGAAGGAAACTGCCTGAAAGTAACTTTGTGACATCACATTATCCAGGTTTATCAGAGAAACACCACAGTGATTGTGTGTTGTGACCAAAAGCTAATGCTTGTTTGACAAAATAACTTCTTATATTTTGTCAAATTGAAGCTATTTTTTCTTCATTTTCATCTCATTCAAGCTGTAAACAGAAGAGTTTGTTTAGAAGCTTATGTGATGTATTCAGAGCCAGTTTTCTCTTCCTCTTTTTGGCCTTAAATGTCTTACCTTTAGGTCCTGAGCTGGTCTCTAGATGCCTCTGTGCCAGATCAGATCTGTTTATGTGCAGGAGACCCTTCCTGGTCACCTCCACAGACTGCTGACCAAACTTCTCCACCATTTGAACCACTATGTCTGTTCTCCTGGTTCCAGGATCCTTCCACACTGAGGTGGGTTTGACCCTGGAAGAAAGCCTCCGATAACAGGAACATCTGGAAGTTCTTCAGCTCATCGTCTCTCAGATCATTCAAAATGTCCAAAAGTAGCTGCCTAACTGCTGCTATCACTGCCACCTGGAACAATGAGAACATTATTGACAAGATTAATGAGAAACTTGATCCAACGCTCAAACATCACCATGCTGAATATGTTCAATGTTATCAAACTAGTGACGACAAGGAGGATAAAAATCACATTAGAACATACAGCCTACAGACTTCTTTCACTGGTTGGTTAAGTTACTGTATAAAGACAACTGGACAAACCCTCTGTGATGTCACCTACAGGTCTCTGAAGAGCAGATGTGAAGACAGATTTTCAGGCTTGTAGAGAACATCATGTTGGCAGAAACTGACTCTGCTCCATCTGACAGCCAGGCTTGTTGCCCAAAAATGGGAGGAAGGAACAAGTCTGGCAGTCAGATGGAGAACCTCCAACTTAACTCGGTTACTACCAGCTATCTATTTTAGCATAACTTAGCTGATTTAAACTATCGTGCTAAACTAATATGACCCTACATTCATTCTGACTGAATCAGTCCTTGTTTCATGTGTCACTACTGAGATGGCATCTCAAATGAGGACTGACAGAGCAGACAGTCAAAGGTGACATCCTTGGAGCAGGAAGCTCAGGGACCAGTTCAGCCAGGATCTGCTGACTCAGCCCCTGACTGCAGGGCTGATGGGAGCTCTCGACTGATGGAAAAATGAAAACAGAACTTGTCCAAAATCACAATCTTTGAGATCAATGGAGTTGGTCAAGAAGATATCTATGAAAAAATAAAAAATGACAAAAGTAAACTGAAACCCAGGCACCACAAAAAATGACATCCACTAGGTGGCAGCACCATAAAAACTGGTCCTCACCAATACATTAGGGGCTTTTGGGTTTCATGTAAAGGTCCAGTTTTGATGTGACCATGCAGACTTCCATTGACGTGGAAGGTGCAGATTTAACACCAAGGTGAGGACAAAACAGGGAAGAATATTAACATGCTGAACCTCACAGGAATCCTGACAATTCAGCAAAGAAAAGATCAGAACTGACTGCAAGACAAGAGGTGATCCAGTCTAGTTCTACTGGAAAAACTGGAGGAAACCATAGCAGAAAGGGACATGTGTCTGCAAAGCCCCAGAGGACTTCTGCCCCCTTGTTCCACAATACTCAGGTACCTCCAATAGATCTGATACGTCTCCAGTTCAAAGTTTAAATAAGAATCATTTTGTTCTGCTGAAGAACACAATCTAGAAAGCTCCACATGCTGACATTTTTTTTTTTTTTAATCTCTTTTAATGGTTGCTGTTGGTTCCTCTGTGTCATTGCAGTTCTCTGTTGGCCACACCTGCCTCCTGTGTCCTGCTTTTAGATCCTCCATCTACACTCATCATCACCTCCTGAGAGGTGGACACCAGAACAGTTCAGTGAAAAACATCCAGCATAAGTCACCAGTTTGGAATGAAGTCATAAAATGTTCCAACAGGATCCAAACTACACCTGCAGGATCAAAGTTGGTTCTGAATCAGACTGAAGTGACATTACTCACTTTATGGATCAGAGCAGAGCGCTGTTCATCCACAGAGAGGTTCTCTGAGGAGAGAAGATGTAAAACAGACTCATGAGTGACAACAGCTTCAACTTCAAATAAGTAAGTACATAACTGAGAAACAGTTTCATGTTTTAAAAGTGTTTTTATTTACTGTCTTACTTTCTGGTTCTAAGCTGGACTCTGACAGCCTCTGCAGCAGATCAGTTTTGTTCATCTTTTTTAAAACCTCCCTGACCTCCTCCACAGACTGTTGTCCGAACGCCAGCACCAGTGAAAACACCAGGTCCTGTAGGTCTGTGATCTTCATCATCATCATCATCATCATCATGCTAAATGAGATGCTTCCATAAATTCTGTTCTCGTTAATTAAAGAGAAGAAGCCCTTGAATCTCCTGAAGTCCTCATCACTCAGGTCCACCAGCTTTTCCAACAGCAGCTCCATAACAGACTCCATCGTTTTAACCTGATAATTCAAAAGAAGTGTTTATGAATCAACAACACAATTTATCAGCTGGAGTGTTGAGATGTTTTACTGTTTACTTTCTATTTATATTTGATAAATGTACATTTGTCAGGATTATCTGAGCTGACTAAAGTAAGACTGATCAAACATATTTGTTGTTTTTTATCATTATTTCCAAAAAGGTTGACACATGTTCACATTTCTCACATGATGGTGACAGTTAAAATGATCCTAATATCACAGCTTTTACGTGATCTGAAGAAGACTGTACAGACCAAACTAACTGATGCAGCTTCAGCTGTGAAAATCACATGAAAATGAGAAACTTCTTCTTCACTTGTTTTCAACCTGCATGTGCTGAACCAAAGTTGTCTAGTTTGAAGTCACATACTCACTTTGTGGATCAGTGCAGGCCACTGCTCAACAACAGACGGCTTCTCTGAGGGAAAAACAGGATTCAAGGATTCATTACAGATTCAACAGCAGCTCTGAAACTGAAAACACCCTGTTGCATTACTGTGAATCTCATTTACTCAGTTTGGTTTAACGAAGATAAATTAAAGACGATCACAGTGAATATAAACAAAACATTGCTCAATTATTTTCAATCACACATATTCCTTCTCTCATGACTAAAACCAGCCTGAGCATTGCTCTGGTCTTCTTTGAACTTCATCCCTGCAGACACTGACAACCCAAAATATTTCATCTATTTGTTTTGTCTTTACTTTGTTTTTTTAAATAGAGATTAATTTTTAATTTCAGACCTGAAACATATTCCTTAAAAAAACGTGTACATCACATTGACCCAAAGCAAAGAAGCTACTCATCTGTCCCTTCATGACTGATGTGAAATGGGTAAAGTGGCTGAAAGAGAAGATGGAAGACACTGATTCAGCAGGAGGGGACGGACCAAACAGGGAAGTATGTTGACGTGCTGAACCTCAGAAGAAAGTCCAGGCTATGTTCCCGCCATTTCAACAAGGAAAAGATCAGAGCTGACGACTACACAGGTGGTGATCCTGTCTACTTCTACTGCAACAACTGGAGGAAGCCACAAGTACGAGGAAGACTGGAAAAGCACAGATATGCAAAGCTCCAGATGAGCGTAGTTCTGCCTCTAAGATGTAATTTTCCGCTGCACTCAGGTGTGCTCCGTTGGTCGTCTTCTTCTGGATTCCACTTTGATTTCAAGGGGGTTTTACCAAAAGATCCAGAAGAAACAGCGTCTGGACTCCACTGCATAGACGTACAACAGATCAGAAAAATGAAGCCTGTGATGTAGACGAAGCAACAACCTGACTAGTACCAACAAAAGACATCCAAAATGGCTGCAGTGGAGCAGGAACACTGGTGAATGACTGCTGTCACTTCTGTACTCAGAACTTGTTGATCCAAGGTGTCATTATTAATTCTGCAGCCATCAAGGCTGTTTGTGAATAGTGGCTCTTGGATGTTCCTGTATGTCACAGCATGAGGCCCACACCCACCCTGTTGTGAGTGGTTCTGTTGGTTCTGTACCTGTGGAAATGGTTGTGAATGAGAGTGGAGCCAGACCCAGTTCACAAGAGACTTTTGGCCCAGTGAACGGGTTCCCTGGTTAGTCCAGTCGCTGTGACCTCTTTTTCAACATGATTTTGTAACATACGTATGTAGAAGGTGGGTTGTCCTGAGGGAAAATAAATGCCCTGGAAAAGATGTGGTCTTGAAGACAGCAGATGTTTCTCTGAAATTTCAGTGTATTCCATCCATCCTTACATCATCTTCCCCTCATCTGGGTTTGGGTTTCACGGCATCAGTCTAAGCAAACAGGATCTAGACCTCCCTCTCCCAGCTGCCTCCTCCAACTCTTCCTGGAGGACACCAGACGTTGCCAGGCCAACTGAGAAATATAATCTCTCTACCGTGTCCGGGGTTTTTCCCTGAGTCTCTGCCCAGTTGGACCTACCTAAAACACCTCTCCAGCCAAGTATCCAGGAGGCATCTTAACCAGATGTGTGAACCACCTCAACTGGCTCCTCTCAATGTGGAGGAACTGCAACCGTACTTTGAGTCTCCCTCAGAAAATTCAACTTCTCACTGGATCTCGAGGAGAGAGTCTCGAAACTGGATGGAGGAAACTCACTTCAGTCACTTGTTTAAGATTCACAGTCTCATTCTTTCAGTCACTACCCACAATTCCTGATCACAGGTGAGGGCAGGAACAGACTGACCACTAAACAGAGAGTCTAAACCTTTGGCTCAGCTCTTGCTTCATCACAACAGACCAGTACGTTGCAGAGATGCTGACCAGTACACAGTCAGCAACAGTGCAGATGTTGAACCAGTTCGTTTGTGAATCTCCTGCTCCATTCTTCCTTCACTCGTGAACAAGTCTCAAACATACATGAACACCTCCACTTGAGGCAGCACCTCACCTGTAACCTGAACATGTCATTCCACTTTCTGACTTTTCTGTTTTAGCTTCTGTGTGACCTGCACAAGGTGTTCTGAGTCAGCTGCACACACCAGCTGTGCAAAAGCACAATCTATACATATATATCTATACATACATGTCATTTGTAAAGTTTCACAGTCATGACCTCGAATTCAAGATTTTGCTTCCGTTAAAGCAGCAGACATGTAATCACAGAGCTCTGATTTACCAGCATGCATCTGCCTGATTTTAGACAGGACAAAAGATGAAGATGAGATAACTTCTGCAGACATTAGTACTCTGTTGAACCTGTTCCCTGACATCCATCCATTAACTTCCACTTGCACTGGAGTCGGGTCGTGGGGGCAGCTTCAGCTTCAGCAGAGACGTCCAGACCTCCCTCCCCTCAGCCGCCTCCACCAGCTCCTCTGGGAGAACCCCGAGGCGCTCCCAGGCCAGCTGAGAGATATAATCTCTCCAGCGGGTCCTGGGTCTGCCCAGTGGTCTTCTCCCAGTTGGACATGCCTGAAACACCTCTCCAGGGAGGCGTCCGGAGGGCATCCTAACCAGATGAACCACCTCAACTGGCTCCTCTGGATGTGAAGGAGCAGCGGCTCTACTCTGAGTCTCTCCTGAATGACTGAACTTCTCACCGTATCTCTAAGAGAGAGTCCAGCCACCCTGACATAGCAGAATAAAATATACAAAGGCAACTGATAGTTTCCCTAGACCTGGACGTCTCTGAGTCCAGACCCTGGTCCAGATCCAGACCGCATGTCAGTCTGGACCCACCACACCTAAGTCTTAAAATTACTCTTTCACAAATACGCTGATGAATTATTTGTAAAGTTAACAATAGTGTCATCGGATATTATTCACAGTAATCCAGAGACAACTCCTCTTACATTCACCATCTTTTCCCGTCTTCCTCCTGCTGCGTGGGTGTTTCTACTCTGATCGTCTGTCAGACAGAATTTCCACGACACTGCTGATTAAGAAAACCAAACGTAGCTACCAACACGGTGAGTTTTCTCTGGAGGACGATGCAACGTGACTCAATCCTGATTTGTTCGATTGATTTCTCCTTGTCTACTTTCAGGATTTGAGTAAATTTGTGATGTTTTAAGTCTTGATGTTAAACAAATTGAAACATTTTAATATGGAGAACTCAGAAAGGTTCTCAAACGTTCAAACACCACTACATTTGTCTTCAAACTGTAGATTTTTGAGACTTCATCGTACCTTCAGATCCAGAGCTGCTCTCCAGCATCTTCACCAGATCAGGCCTGTCCATGTCCATGAAGACCTCCCTGATCATCTCCACACTTTGTAGACCATATGAGTTCAGCAGCTGGTCAACTATGGTATCGTCAGTTACATAAGTCATTTCTCTCCATGGGTTATAGTGGAATACTGTTCTTGAAGATCGTCCAAATCAGAAACCAGGAGAATCTCTGGTCATATTCACATCTCTCAATATTCTCCAAAAGCTGCTCTCTCACAACAACCTTGGTGGCCACCTGGAAAATCCAGTGAAGGAGAAAAGATAATCTGTTTTTACATCACAAAAATGATCAAATGTAATACCGCATTGGCCCGAATATAGGACGATCCAGATTATAAAACGACCCCCCTTTTTGAGAATATGATTTTGTAAAAATAAAATTTGTTGAAGAATAATAAACTGTATTCTCTTTTTTTTTTCCCTCTTTCTTTTTTTGTGACTGCATTTACATTCATGGTTAGTGCCATTGTCTAGCAAAACCATCTAGTATGTATATGCAATTTAATCTTATAGACTTTTTTTTGTGCTAATGTGAAGGGTGAATGTGTCCTTCAGTCCTCTCTGGCAGTAAATTCTAACATCCTTTATTAACATCCTAAATCCTGATTTCGTCAGAGAGGACTAAAAAACACCAGCCATGAAACATTTAAAGACAAGACAGTTAAAGAGACAGGACAGTGAGGGTGTGGGGTGTGGCTGGGTTGTGAAGTGTGGGGGGTGTTGTGTAGTGGATTGTGTTGTGACAGCGAATAAACTTAAAAGATAATATGTAGGAAGCAGAAACTACTAACAAGAAGACTGGATGAACACCCTTTTACCAAGCTATAGACCTGTATATGGAGAATTGATGTAAACATTATTGATTGATTGTGTTGACAGTAGAGGGGGGGTGTAAAGCATAAATGTGTCCGTGCCCATATACACTCAGATGTAAGTTATCAAAGTACCAAAGAAACTGTCACCACCATTACCATCACCACTCTCCTTACTTAAACTGTATTCTCTTAAAATCTGAGAATATGACTTAGTGAATAAGCAACAACCATGTAGTTCAACAACTGCATAACCATCAAAGTCCAGTTATATTCGGTTTCAAGAACTAATTCTAGACTGCAACAAAACAGTAGTTCAATCATTGATCCTTCATTCAATCATTCATCATTGATGAAACATCAGTGCAATAAACTGTTTGCTATATTGCGATTGCTATGAAAAAATAAAATAAAATAAAATAGCTGTAAACTGCAAACTAACCCAACCTGGCTGGCTAAATGTGTAAATCATTTAACTGGGAGGGGAAAGGCTGCTTGCAATACAAAAGTGCAATAAAGCAGTTGTGCAAAGTGTCCTTTGGCTCATCATATGTGCATCAGACTAGACTCCAATCATCACAGAGGTCTTCTGCCTCGCTGGGCTCACTGTCGCTCTTATCACTCCTGTCCTCGTCACGTTGTTCTGCAGGCCCCGCCCCCTACCACAGAACATCCTCCATTGCGCTGGAAACGCAGCATTTCTTAAAGCCGTTGATGATGCTCTCTCAGGAAACAGCATCCCATGCCTGTAAGATCCATCCCAACATGGCACTCTATCACACAGTATTTCTTGGCCGCTTGGCAGTTGTTCACTCTGCTGCGTTGATTACCATCAATTTATAGTTGGCATCATAACTTCGCCTTTGTTGTAAATGGACTGCACTTATATACCGCTTTATCCACACCAAGGTGCTCTCAAAGCGGTTTACATTGGCCTCTCATTCACCCAAACACACACACATTTACACACCAGTGGGCGGCTGCTTCCATGCTAGGCGCTGCCAGGGCAAGTTAGGGTTCAGTGTCTTGCCCAAGGACACTTTGGCATGTGGACAGTTGGAGCCGGGATCAAACCCCCAACCTTTCAGTGACTGGACGACCCGCTCTACCAACTGAGCTACAGCCACCCAAGTTGTTTCCTTACTAGTCCAGCTTTCGAGCCCCCTTGTTCAAGGACGGCTGCGTCGTTCCTCCATTTTACATCAGATCTTACTGGTTACTTCGGTGCGGCTCCATCTAGTGGCGCGGATGTATAATGACAATAGAAAAGTCTAGACCTTGATTATAAGACGACCCCCTTTTTGAGAATATGATTTCTAGAATAAAATATCCTCCTATATTCGGGCCAATACGATATAAAGCATGTTATTAACAATGTCATTTTAGACATTTGAATGTCGAAGATGCTCACTCTGAGAGAACATGGAACGAAGAAGAAATGGACTGACAAAGCTTCATTCTTTCTAATGCTGGTGCCAGAAACTGATTTCACCATCAAATGATTTAAAAGGTCACTAAAACTAGAAGTTAACATGTAAAAAAGATGTTAGTTCATGTTTATTATAAAACTCAAACGAGACGTCACTCACCTTGTGGATCAGTGGAGACAGATGTTCAGGCAGCTGTTTTTCTGACACAAACCAGATAAAATTCATGAAACAACAGTTGATGCAGTTTTGTGAGAAAAATCAAAGTAATCAATACAGGATACAAGATGAG
>JAGFBZ010001539.1:0-31333 GCA_018398805.1 Hirundichthys speculiger | reverse complement strand
TCTTATTTTTTTTTTCTTGTTTTCTTGTACGGCTCTGATTGCATTATTTCCTTTCATTGTGGTTGTTTTCCTTCTCTTTATTTTTTGCAGTTAAGGTTCGTCAGATATGCCATTCCCCTGCTGATGATTGGTTGCCTCTATTACAAGGTATGCCAATTTTCTTTTTCCTTTTTCTTTCTTTTAGTATTTAGTGTTCGTTGCTGCACTGGCAGTCTCATTACTGAGCTGGAGTCAGTTTGTGCACGCCAGAACAAATGCTAAGAGAAAAAGAAATTGTTAAAGAAAAATTTAACCAGCAAATTTAGTCAAAACGGAGGACTTAAACAATTGCTTGGCCTTTATTTATTTCTGCTATAAGGGAAGTGTGAATGGCTGTCATCCACACTGCTGCATTCAGTGCAGTAATGAGATGTTATTTAAGATGCTCCAGTAGGTTTGATTCTCTGCTTTGTGGCTTAATGAAGACTAACACAGCCTTTTCCTTCACTTGTTGTCTCCCCCCCCCCAGTTCTGGCCCAAGCTCATGGAGGAGTTGTCAGAACTTAGGGAGTTCTATGATCCTGACACCGTGGAGCTCATGACCTGGATTAGGTACAAGCACACATGCAAAACTTACAAATCTAGGGCACACATTACATCGATGCACATTTGATCAGCTTGTTTTCAAGATGCACTTTTCTGATGGTCTTGATTAGTCTGTGTTTGTGTGTGTGTGTGTGTGTGTCAGCACTTGTTTGGGGAGGACTCTGACTGATGAGTGATGAGAGCCGATGGGTCGCCATGAATAAGACATGGTGCTGCTGGAAAGAACCCAGCTGTTGGCAGAGCTTTCACCCACCTCTGGGTTTCTGTGGCCGCGCTTTCGATCAAGAACATCAGCCTGATGGGAGCCGAAATGGAGCACTGATTTGGAATGGCTCCTTGTTGTTGTTGCTTTTATGTGTTTGTGCGTGTGTGTGTGTGCGTGTGTGTCGATCTGCTGTTTTCTGGTCATCAGGTTGAATGTGGAGCGCAGGGTGTTGGTTCAGCGGTGTGTGCTGTGTAGCATTTATCTGTGCAGCCTCAGTAACTGGTCAAAGATGCAACAAAGTCCATATTATTTTCCCCAGTTGTACTGCTACGACTGAGAAAAACGAGTTCAGCTGGAACTGGTGACGGGTCAGCAGGTGATTTTACAGGCCTCCCTCACACCTTAGTTGGACGTTGGCAACAAGCTGCTCAGGGCTACTGAAAAGATATTTTTTAGTTGAGTTTCTGAGAAATGGCTTCTTTTAAGAAAAACATTTGAATACGTAGAAAAAGAAAATGAACCTAAAGGAAGAGCCTGGGCATACTCATATATTTATGAGTGAATTAACAATGGCAGGGACGATGTCTGTCATATACATAATACCTCATCACATTATCATCATTTCAGAAGTGCTTCATAAATGTCACATGAGCCATCAGAGAGACATGGATGAATGGATGTTCCCATTTTGTAAGCGTATTGCTGTTGATGGTGCTGTGCTGGTTTCAGTTACAAAAGTGTTCCTAAAATCACCCCCCTCATGTATGTTGAAGGATTCAACCTCAATATAAGCTAAAAGTACAGAAATGTATTGTTGAAAAAATATTAAATATGAAATAAGTCTCTCATAACAGGTTAAATGTACAGTAAAAATTGATTTTTTTTAAAAGTGCCCTTTTCAGCTGTGAATATATATATATATATATATATATTTTTTTTTTTTTATTTTCTTTAATCGTGTATTGCTATTTATCTGATCGAATATTCAGATACAATTAAAGTCAGTAAAAACGTGAGGTGGAGCTTCTTATAAGATCTTATGAATTGAAGCTAAATTTTCACACGTGCTGAATTAAACGCTCCCCATTAAAAGTAGTTTGGAGTGATTGAGGTCCTTCTCAGAGATGATCAAGTCTCCATAGAAGGCTTCTTACATGTGATGACAGTTTTTTAAGAAATGAAATGCGACCTAATTCAATTAGACGGATAACGGAATATATTTGAAGGAAGGAGGGGGATGGAAAATCAGAAAACTCTGGAGCCCGAGTGTATTTGTCTGGGGACACGGGGCCCCTTCCCCCCTCAGCTAAGTTCATCAGGCTCTGAGGAATTAGGGCCCGTCTAACACTTACCTTGATTTTAGGCTGAGAGCAGGGCGAAGCACTAATCATCTCGCTGCTGTGTTAATTATAATCCAGATTATTGTGTTAAAATGTGGAAGCGGGCTCATGTTACACATGGAACGATGACGAGGGATCCTCAGACTGATGATGATGAGACGCAGTACATGGACAGAAGACGCCGTTTCTCATGACCAGCTGCTGTGTTAACATGAATAAATTGAAGAATTAATGTGGTCCTTTAGTGAAATGAGAAGAAAACTAGTCACTCAAGAATGCTGAAATATCTTTGGCCTTATTTTTACAATATTTGAAGTCAGAATCAAGATTAGATCAGGGCAGGGATAAAGATCTTTGATGGAAAGGATTTCGAGATTAGATTTTTAGATTAGAGTTAAATGGTCCTCACAAGAGCTAATGATTTGTGCCGTCTGCTCTCATCATCATAGTAATGTGAGTTAAGACAGGTTGGTGCAGGGATTATCACGATTCCCCTGACAATCTTTCATAAGCCGTGTCTTCGTGGAAATGAAGAACTGCCAGTTAACGTGACGGCAGCCGCTAAGAGTTCCACTGTAATTTGCACGGCTGTAACTCGCACATTTCTTCTTAATGGCAGCAACGGCTCCGCTGTAGGCACATACAGTGCTCCGTTCTAAGTGGACAGTCAATAAATCAATAGCAGCGCCTTGTTTTTCAGCCGCCTCCAACTCTGAGTTAGTTGTTAGTGTTCAGTTTTTAAAGCCATGGCAAATCAAATGTTGTCTCTCTCTCACTCTTCCTGAAAGTAGCTCATCTTCACCTTTTTTTCAGATTCACATGCGCACTCTCGTGTTGTCAGTCAAGCATAAAAATTCAGTCATTATTTTCTGCTGTGCTCTCTGACGTGGGCTCAGTGTTGGGCGAGAACCACTCAAGGCTGTACGATTATTAACAGGTGCAGCGCAGAGAAAAGGAGCTTCAGATGATGTGCATGCTTAATACGAACATCTGATGCCAGGACTTCCAGGACCTGCAGGGTCTGAGAGACGTGTATTTAAATATATATATATATATATATATATATATATATATATATATATATGCTCACACGCACACACAGTATTTTTCCCCATGCATCCACGCATCCACACTCCAATCATGCCCTCCCCTCTGGGTCAAGATATATCGTGTGCATTCGAGAATTATGAAGTGTGCGGTGGAAATTATTAATGAGAGCTTTGACAGCAATTTTGCTGCAGATTCAGGAGGCTCATCTGGCTACTCAGCATGGAGATCCATTCAGCAGGAACAAGTCAGCATATTTGAGTGAAACACTGACTTGTTTACACATCAGTTCTTTTAAAACACGAGAATGAGTTTGGGACCATGACTGGAATGTTGGATAGATTTATGCATTATCAGTAGAATCCTGATGCTGACGAGAAACGGTGAAATGTGATCAGAAAATAAAGAAGAGAAAAGTTATGCATTAATTTGTTGCAAACTAGTGCTGTCGGTTAAACGGTTACAACAGAAGGTGAGCAAAAATATTTTCGACGTCGACTCTAATCACGAGTTTAAAATGAAAGTCATAAGTTAGTGAAGATGTTTTCTCCTTCAGAGTGGAGGCAGTTTTGTTTTTCATGAATGCTTTGCAGCTTCTTTTGTCTGCACCGGCTCATAAGTTCAGTCTGACCAGAGAATCCTGGAACATCGAAACAAAAGTGAAGCAGTACGTGAGCAGTCCCAGTTGAAGCAGAGTTGGCGTGATGCCCAGATGGACTTGATTGACCCTTCAGAGGATTGCTCAGGTAAACTTAGATGGACCGTTTGTTCATTTGTGGCTACGCCTCAGGTTTCTAGGAGTATGCTGTCTATTAAGTCACATTTTGATCCTGGTGCAGATGGGAGGAGAGTAAAGTGAAGGTGCCAGAAGTTAGATGGCAACTCGAAACAACGAGGAACTTCCTCAGAATCAAACCCTGCCATGGCTCTCTGATAACATCTGCAGTAACCCCTTCAGTTGTATCCAGAGTACAATTATACGGGTGAAAAGTGACTCATATTCAATACCTCAAGCTTTCTTCACTGAATGATGAAAAAGCAGCTCTGCTACAGGTACAGAATTTGCTAAATGCAGAATACAAAACCCTGCCTGTAGAGGGTTAAGGAGTATCAGGGGGCTAGTTGGGTTTAAACCACTTTCCAGGTAGACACAGGATCAAATTCTCTGGATGGAGTAAGACAATCCAGGATTTTAAAGTGGATGATGGAGAATGAAATCCTGTCTGCTGATAATTCTGTTAGAGATTGATGGCTGAAGACGAGACTGATACTATTGTGATACTTCTGTGTCAAACCCACAGTGATACGGTTATGGGATTTAACTCTGAGGCTTTGTTGCCTTAACTGGAGTTTGGCAAGTGCAATTAAAGGACATTACTCTACCAAGGAGAAGTAGCGCCTCATCCTTTGGAGACATGCTCCTCCCTCTGCCTTGCTCCTTCATGGGGGAAACTCACAATGCGACAGGATTAATGAACCAGAATACAGCTTTAAACTCAAAAGAAATGCTGAGGACCAGGTAGACTAAGGGGCACTAGTGCAGTGCAACTTAGTTTTGGGCCATGATAGAGTATCCCTACTTTTAAACCCTCTCTAATGTGTGCTACTTGGTAATGTGCTGCAAACCAGATTTTTTACCTCAGCAAGACTGACATGACCTGCCCGTCTCTGCCTCTCTGGCTCATTATTTTCTGCTCTTGCTTTCTCCCTGATGTCAAGCGGCAGCAGATACGTGCCGATGTGCAACTGCCACAGGCCCTATTCTGGCTCAACCAAGTATAGAAGACAAATCCTAGACAACGTTGTCTGTTTTTAACTGGACCAGGAAAGGACTTGTGTGGTTAACTATATTAAGTGAAAACACTGGTACCAAATCAGACTCTGTTCCAGTCCTTTATCACCAGCCCGTTACGATCAAGCTAATGCTGCTGATGCTAATCATGTATGCAGACTGATTCTGTGGTAGCAGCATGGTTTAAAGTCCTCTGAGAACAGTTTAAGTGTTTTATCTTCCAAATAGATACTGGTCTTCTCAGTTTCACTCAGAGTAGGGATTGTTAAAAAGCCATAAACTGTGCTCGTTTATGTAACAAATACTGACATACTGACATTAGACATCTTGTCTAGGGAAAAAATGTTCTCATAATTTCATATATAAATTCAAATTTTTTTCCAGATGAGTCTAATTCAGTGCTAATTGAGGTTTAGTTTAGTCTTTCTCCACTCATTGCTTTATCGATCTGTGGTCACCCGGCTTTATCTTTACAATAAGAACTAGAAAGCATCTGCTTCGGCAGAGCTGAAGAAACTGGTTTAAATGCCACTGGTTTGTATTGGGTGATGGCAGGATTTTAAGAACTAGCATTTTCAAATGCTTCTGTTCACTGGCTGGTCACGTTTTTCCATGACAACTGACTCCTGTAACGCATTGTGTACATGTAACTCTTCCCCCAAGTTCTCAAATATTTCAGTAAATCTGATTTGGTAGATAAATGTATGATAATGCATGTATTTTAATGGACAAAATCAGCTTATTACTTCTGTCAACACAGCAGTAGTTTTTAGTTAGTTAAGCAAAGCTCATCTGAATTTGTCTGCGGGTCATCATCTGGAGTCTCTAGTCTGGTCTGATGGTAGTTTCTCTTTTAGTTTCTGATTTTGAAAATAGTAAGGCATATATGAGGACAACATTTCAGATCAGTAAAATGTTAATTCAGTCATTCAGTCATTCTGTTATTGATTGATTGACTGATTTCCCTCATTGTTTGCCATTTCCACACATTTTGTTAACAAAGCAAAAAAAAACTAAGAATATTTGTGTTTGGTAGTATTTATTTGTTGCCAGTAAATCTTATACCACTTGAAATCCTGATTATTTCCTTTTAAACTGAGCCACTTTTGTCAGGAACATGCGTTTGTGGGATGAGCAGCAGAGCTGAAGGTGTGAGTTGAACTCATGAAAGTTTGTTGACTCTCATTTGGCGGATTGATGATTGAAGAAACAAGAAACAAGCCACATTTAACAATTTAAATGTATTACTTTAAGAAACAGGAGCCTAGTAGCATGTGGAGGAACCATAAACAGCTACAACAGCCTGGCTCCTCCCCCTCATACTGGTCACCAGTCTGGTCACACACATCCCATTCTTCAACCAGCATTTGTTCCAAGTCAGCCAGCGTGGTCGTGTTGTCTGAGACGCCCCGTTATATTGAACTCGGCCTTCAGTTTGCAGATGCTACCAGCTACTTGGTTTTAAGGAACATCAGCTTGAAGTTGCCCCGTCAGTCAAACGTGGCTTGCCAAGTCTTGGAGAAGACACCAGCTGACCACAGTACCAGGACCAAAGGGTTGTCAGCACCTTTGGGTACCAGAAGCTTAAAGCAAGACTCAATAGCACAGAAAAAAAAAAATAAAAAAAAAATATGTGTGACCCACATACTCAGCTCTGCTGCTCATCCTATAAATGCATGTTCCTGTCAAATATGGCAGCATTTAAATGTATGTTCTATGTATAAGATATATAGCCAAGAAGTATTGTTACAACAAAGAAATAATCTATCAAACACACAGTTCCTTACTTTCTATGTCCAGTTTATTTGAAAACTCTATTAAGCATTAATCTTGCAGGAGAATTGATGCCATGTGTCCAATCCTGCAGACTCATGAGCACCAGGTATAAATCATAGGCCTGCAGGACTCTAGTTGCATTATTCTGTTCAAAGGAAGTTTTGTAAAAAGGAAAGGGAAGAAAGGAAAAAAATTCCTTTACAAATAGTCGTGAAAATTGTTGCTTGGATCCTGAAACAGCCACAAACAATCCAGTAATGAGCGCCATGCATTGATCTCGGCCGAACAGCATCCTTCTTTTCATCAGAAAATACATGTTTAAAGTAGCACACGCTTTCTGCTCTCAATTCTGTAACCATTATCACGATGAAAGTGACCATTTTATTTATTGTCACTATTCTTCCACTCATCGATTTTTTTGAGCCCAAGTACAGAGTGCAGAGGAAGCGCTCGGATGTTCAGTGTGTGGGTGGATGAACAGAGTCCACTCCAGTGTTTTTCCAGCCCTTTCTGTCTTTCTTCTGCTTGCTCTCATCCTACTGTCATGACGCTCAATGTTGCTTATTGCTTAAATAGGAAACATTTAGCCTCATCATTAAATGAAGAAATGATTTGTTTGGGATGCGCGTGAGTCAGTTCCTCACTCATTCAGAGGTGGTTCATGGAGTCCGAGGAGCAGAGCGATGTCCTTCATTAAACTACACAGAAGAAAGACTTGAGATGAAAAGAACTCTCCTTCCACTCCCTGGATCTCAGCATCAGTCATCAACACAGTTACCACTCAGGAGCACTTGTTCTGTCTGTGCGTCAAAACTTTTTGAAGGTTGGAAAAAAAGAAGAGAAAAAAATCATTGGTTTGAAATGAGCTTCTTCTTCTTCTTTTTCTTTTTTTTTTTTTTTTTTGTGAGATAACTGAAGTGACCTTCATGAAAACAGTGCTTCAGGCGTGTAACATTACAGATCTGTGAAACCACTCTGGTGTTTTTAGACAGAAATATTTTATGGTCCAGAAGCTTGTTGGGAGTCCAGTGAGAATACCAGTGATGGCAGATCTTTCTTCCATGCACAAACAATAAGTTGATTATATTGAAGAGAGAAAATTTGAGTCATTGTTTGACTATTCAGCAATATCTTCCTCTGCCTGGTTCACTTTTATTGTTAGTTAACTTTTAATCAGTTCCTATGACTGTTAAAACAAGTTTAAATCATCATCTCCATGACCTCCATTTATTACAATATGTCTGTGCTAACATACTGTGTTTGTTTTTTAATCTGTGTTATTACCAAAGATCATTGTTTTGGTGTCATCTGTCCAAAGAATATTGTTCCTGATGCGTAGCTTTGCTTTTGTAAACCTCATCTATGTTGCCATGTTGTTTGTTAGAGTTCTGTTTTAGTTGAAGCTAATTTAGATCATCTCCAGTCAAACAATCCAAATAATCCGTACGATTGCTGTGTTGTCCTAATTATACTGTCATGAACCTAAACATCTCACGTGTTAACTGAGAATTTGAGATGTATTGTACTGCTCTTGACTTTTTTGTTGTTTTTTTTACATTCTGAGGGTACTTTTTTTTTTCTCCACATATTAGAAAAAAATCTTCCTTTGAATAGGACTGACCTCAACTTGCTTGGAACTAACCCTATAAACATGGATCACTGTTGATGTCTTACCTTCTTGGCATTGTGTTAACATACACTTAAATGCTCCAGGCCAGGAAACTGCCAGAACCTCTGCTTTTGTAGAGGTGCTCACAATTACTGTTGATCAAGCTATCAAGTGCAATCAGGACAACCTGACTAGCGGTGGAATATCTCGTGTAAGAGGAAAGAACTGACGTTCATCCGGCGCTTTGGAGACACCCGTCTTTCTCTCCTACGGTTTCCCCCAGTTATTCCAGCTGAAGTTAGCAGGATCAGCACTCGTCTCCCAGTCAGTGTTGATCTGTTCCAGACTGACAGGAACATAGCCTGGGATTTCATGTGAGGTTCAGCACGTCGATATTCTTCCGTCTAGTCCTCACCCTCGTGGTAATTGACCCTTCGGTAAGCACTGCCCTCCCCCTCCCCCTTTTCCCTAGTTACTGTTGCTAGGTCGGACACTCTTGCTGCTCCTGCGTTAAGGACTGTGTTAATTCGCTATTTTTCCGATGCGTTTAATCAGTATTTATATTATACTATAATAACGCCATGGTGAAATATTGCTGCTGGGGGACCCGCAAAAGTGATTCGAAAAAAGTCACAAAAGTGTCTCTCTGTTAGCATTAGCTCTGGTTCATAGTGGAGAAATCATTGACACTATGGACCAGAGCTAATGCTAACAGAGAGATGTTTTCACATCTTGTTTTGGCTTGGTAAAGGGAATAAAAATGTCCCTCCAAACGTTCTGGACACCTCGAATCACTGTTGCAGGTCCCCAGCAGCAATATTTCACCAAGATGTTATTATAGTATAATATTAACACTGATGATACACATCGGAAGTTTGTCCGACCTAGCAACAGTAACTAGGGAGGGGGCGGTGCTTACTGAAGGGTCAGTTCTAAACCTTCTATCTTTTTCAGCCTAATATTCCTTTTTCTTCACTTTTTATAAAATAAACGGTAATAAATTTGATGAGTTTTTCTTCATAGTTTGATTTGGAATAGAATATCAGGGTGTCCGCGCAGTAGTAAAAGGTAGTAAAAGGTAGTAAAAAAAAAAGGTCCAAATTAAGGCCCTTGAAAGGTAGTAAAAGGTAACAAACGAAATTTGACCTGGTAGTAAATTTTTCATCTCCACCTCAATATATTCCATTTGTTCTGAATATTTCTGTTTGCGTGTTTAACTTCATCTCATGAATAAAATATATATATATATATATATATATATATATATATATATATATATATATATATATATATATATATATATATATATATATATATATATATATATATATATATATACGGTATATAGGACCTGAGTGTTGATAGCCTATCAGAGTGGAGCTTGTGGGATTGATCCAATCTAACGTGTGTATGACGTTAGCAGAGTCCCCGAGACTAGCTAGTTGACACTCTGCTCCGGGAAAATACGAGGAAAATGGGGAAATGCAGGTTTTCACAGACTTGGCTCGATGACCCGTTGTTTAAAGATTGGCTTAAGCCGGTCATGGGCAATGACAGAGAAGCATTCTGCGGTGTGTGCAAAAAAAACAATAAATTTGACATGGAACGGCGTTACCGCGGTGAAATCACACAGTGCTTCGTCCATTCACCAGCAGAGGATGCGGGTGCGGCGGGAGCAGCTCCCTATTTCGATGTTCAGCCATGCACAGACTAGCATCAACTCCACACAGCCTTCGCAGCAAACCAGTAGGTCTACCACGACTAGTAGCACCACTACAGCTGCAGCGGATAGACAGCAGACTTTCCAGGTACCAACGTCGGCTCTCAGAGCTGAAATCCTGTGGTGCTTGAATACCGCGGCAAACCACCATTCTTATAATTCCAATGAAGGGGTTGGGGAATTATTCGCTACTATGTTCAGTGACTCTGACATCGCGAAAAGCTTCGCTTGTGGCAAGGATAAGACTTCCTACATGATTCGATTTGGCATTGCGCCACATTTTAAGAAGCTACTCATAAAAAGCGTAAATGACGCAGGGCCATTTGTATTCATGTAGAGCCCTATGGAATCCGTGATCACGGAATCACCGACGGAATCGCGGAATTGGAGATTAAAAACGGAATTCACTTTAAATGCGCAATATAACAGAACTGAACAGCAATTTGCGCAAAAGTTTGTTTTTTTTCTTCCGGACTAAAAGTGACTTTTCTTTTTTTAAGATTTTCTTTGGCACTAGTGACTTGTATTGATGGTGGAGAGAGACAGGAAGGGGGGCAGAGAGAACGGGGAAGACACGCGGCAAGGAGCCGACAAGCCGGGAGTCGAGCTCGCGATTAGCCGCACGAGGACTGTAGCCTCTGTACATGGGCCGCCTGCCCGAACCACTGCTCTACCGGGGCGGCCCGAAAGGAACTTTTCTTTCAAGAAAATGTTCCAACGGGGGTCACGAAAAGCTGGGACACTGCGCGCTTCTCCGCCTCCTGCCCCCGCTTTCCTCATTAATAAAAAAAAAAAAAAAAAAACACGTCGAAGCGGCCACCTGAGAAACCGGCGAAGAAGCGGAGGAACTACCGGCTGTCTCCCAGCTACAGGACAGAGCAGTTTCTCCGAGATTATTATGTGTCTGGTGATTCAGTGTTCTGCTAGTTTAGCCAGGACACGATTGAATGGACATGAAAAGATACGTGCGAGGATCACTGGACGAGTGAAAAGCACAAACATAAAAAGGCGAGAATCCCTCACTGATCAAAACACAAAGAGGCTGTAACAGCTGGAACACCCTAAAGAAAAAATCACACTGACACACAACCAGTGTTCAGTGCTTTGGATTTCATAGCATCTACATCAGCTGTAGTAAATATAGTTTATTCTGTTATCAGACACATAGTTTGTCATGACGTACCTGAAAAATGTCAGGTACGTCATGACAAACTATGTCTGATAACAGAATAAATTAAACAGGCTAAAATGATTAGTTTACAGCTGTTGAAATTCCTTTCTTTTTTTTTCACTTTAAATGGATTTGACCTATTTTTTTTTTTTTTCTTGAATTTTTTTCTTTGTCATAAAATGAATGTTTTATTGGACACAATATGTTTAAAAGTATGATAACAGTAACGTTTACAGTTATATTTGCATAAATTGTCTATATTTCATTATTTTATATACTGTATTGGGGTTAAATTTGCATAAAATGCTTAAAACGAAATTCTCAAAAATTAAAAACCGAAAAACACCGAAAATGAAAAAAATCAAAACGGAATTTGAGAAAAAATAAAACGGATTTCATAGGGCCCTACTCATGTTCGATGAGTCTCTGAACCAGGCGGCGAAAAACAAAACAACTGGATATCCACGTGACACATGACACACTTTTATTGATTTTTATTCACGTATGGTTGTTGTCATTTGTTTTATGAAGTGTCAAGTTGGTGGGTTATGTTTATGCTAAAAAAAAAAAAAAAAAAGGCCGCTGATCGATGTTGTGTTGGTAGTAAAAAATATTGGGGAGGTAGTAAAAAAGGTAGTAAAAGGTAGTAAATTCAACTTTAGGATTCCTGCATATACCATGAATATGCAGTGTTACCAATGCATTTCCCTGTTTGGAAATATAAAGCATTATCAGAATTTTGAGCTTTTCTCACTTTGTAAACACTCATTATTCTGAGCTGTCCAACTGAAAGCTCGTTTCAGACACACACACTGCCGTATATTAATCTGGTGGCATTTCATCATGCCAGTGTGATATATGAATGACTCCATGCGTTTTTTTTTTTGTTTTTTTTTTAATTATATTTTGTGAAAGTCATATGACTAGATTGGACTGAGTAACATTTCCATATCACCTTTGGCTTGTCACAAGTCAGTACTGCAGTCATGTTGATGCACGTACACAAGGAGGAAAAACTGTTGAAATGTAATCCAGCCGCAGCTCTTGCTCTATGGGAACATTTTTCTATGGGATTAAGGTTTGTGGATTGTGCTGGCCACTCCATTACTTAAATTCTGTTTTTCTGTAACCATAATTTTGCTCGCTTGCTGGTGTTTGGGGTCATCGCCTTGTTGAAAAACCCATTTTAAAGGCATTTCCTCTTTTTCATACGGCAACATGACTTCTTCCAGAATTCTGATGTACTCAAACTGATCCATGATCCCTGGTATGCGTTAAATAGGACCTACACCACAGTACGAGAACCATCCCCATATCATGATGCTTGCACCACTGTGCTTAACCGTGTTAACTGTGTACTGTGGCTGGAATTCAGTGTTTGCAGGACGTCTGACAAAGTGCCTGTGACCCTTAGACCCAAAAAGAACAATCCTACTCTCATCAGTCCACAAAATATTACGCCATTTCCTTTTAGGCCAGTCAATGTGCTCTTTGCCATATTGTTACCGCTTCAGCACATGTTATTTTTTTGACAATGGGACTTTGCGGGGCTTCTTGCTGGTAGCTTGTCTTTGAATAGATGTTGTCTGATCATTACAGTTCTCACAGCCAATCTTAGATCTTCTTTGATCCTCCAGGAGCTGATCATTGGCTGAGCCTTTGCCAATTTGGTTATTCTCCAATCCATTCAAATAGTCATTTTTCTTATTTTTTCCCCTCGCCTTTCTGGTTTTGGCTGCTATTTTAAAGCATTTATCATTTTAGCTGAACAGCCTATCATTTTCTGTACTTCTTTTTTGTTTTCCCCTATTTTATTAATTTCTTATTCTTCTTCTGAACACTGTCTTAAACTTATATCACTCGGTTTTTAAAGAGAAATCCACAGCCAGCACTTAAATAAAGGCCACCTGTCAAACACCCGTTTTTTTTTTTCTTTTCTTCACACATACTCAATGACCTCACTAATTGAACTCGGCACTGCTGTTTTTTTAACACGGCCCTTTCAGCAAATGACTCAGTTTCACAGAATCAGCAGCTTGCAGCCTGTTGGGTACATTTACTGAACCTACTAGAAACTTACTTGCAGTGTAGAAGTTGAAATTCTAACAAAAACAATGATTTATCGATGAGGGACTGCCATTATTTTGAACACAACTGTATATATATAAGTGGAATTTTTCCTTAAAGTGGAGTTTTTCCTTGCTACTGTTTGTCTTAAAGGTTTTTTTCTCCTGCTGTGGGAGTTTTTTACTTGCCATTATCCTTGATTTGGATTTAATATTATAATTTAGGTCATGATATTTGCTCGGGGTCATGCTCTGGGTCTCTGTAAAGCGCCTAGAAACAATTGACGTTGTAACAGAAGCTATAAAATAAAATTGAATTGAACTGAATTTTCAATATCTCCCCTTCTTTGCTAATTTGTTAGACACAATCCATGATTAATGTTTACATGACATACAGTTGTTAAATAAAATAAACTAGTAAGACTTGCAGAGTTCTGTTTCTTATATCATGGTTTTCTTGAATTTGTAACAATTCACCAGTAAGGTATCAGTCTTGGCACACTTGTCACATTATTAGGAATCATAATTGTGACTATACATGACATTGTGAGAAAACTGAGAACTTGCGTGACGCATCACTTGATTTACTCATATTGCATGTTAACTGTGGCCATCTCAAGACGTTCGCTTCACTTGAATTAAATAATACTTGAGTAATTCTTGGAGGAAAGTTATATTTTTGCAGTAGAAAGGCAGGCAGTCCAGAATATAAAGTCACTATAAAGAGTCATTGTAGAAGATTATAGCTCTGGGAAAGAACGGTCTCTTGTAGCAGTCGACATTACAGTGAAGCTGAAGAAGTCTCTGACTAAAGATGCTTTGTTGTTTGATTACTGTTGTGTAGGAGGATGTTCAGTGTTGTCCATTATGTCTCATAACTAAAGCAACAGTCTTTTTTGTAGAGACAGCTCCAGTGGCTCCAGAGTCCCCAACACAGAGCACATTTAGCCAATGTCTTACTGACAACACTTCACACATGAAAGCCATATCTCATGTCTAAAAAGGGCTTAAGTTGACGTAAAAACACGCCAGAGCTTCCAGATGTTAGTCGCTGCCATCTATAGACTCAGCTTGTGCTTTCTGTTTCTCTGTGGAAAGAGCCCTTTTGTGTTTTCTTTTGTCTTTTGTCTTTAAAATCACATTTCTGCAAGAAACCTTTCATGGCATCAGTATGTCCCAATTATTATAGCAGCAGATCATAAACCAAAAAAGTGGGCAGAAAAAGCTTGGAAAGTCAGAAAATAAGCTAAAGTAAAATTCAATCAAACTTTTCTGATGACCACATGTATCTGTGAATAGCCTCAAAACTTTTTCATTTCCTCCTTCTTTCTTTTCAGTGCACAGATTTATTTTTCTTTTGGATTCTTGTTTTACACTTATATGGTGTATATGGGTGTGTGTGTATATATATATGTATATATATATATATATATATATATATGTATATATATATATATTAGGGGTGCTCCGATCGATCGGTGACCTGATCGGATCGGCCGATATGCATATGATCGGGATCGGTCAGAATTGTCATTAAAGCCGATCAAAAGAGCCGATCAAAAACGCTCTATTCTCGTGCGCATACACTGTCTATAGACCTTTTCGGGCCAGCCCCCCGGAAGTACCCCGTCCGCCATTGCGGGGTTGTGCTACAGAGCGACACTTTCACCGGCTCGCAGATTAACCAGTGTTTTTCTCTTTGTACAAATATATATTTTTATAATGTCGAGTCGGTCGAATGGGAATACATGTTCCATCATAAACTGTGCCAACAATGGCGTGAAAATTCAACAATGGAAGAAGAAAGTATGAAATACACAAGCCTTTACTGCACGAAGACTGCCTTGTTTGCAGCCATACAGTTTGCACCGATTTCCTGGGCGCACCGACACCCAAGAAGTTAGGAAGACGTGGGTGAAAAATATAAACAGAAAGGACTTTGTTCCAAATGAATACAGCCGGGTGAGTTTTCGTTAACATTCAATCTCGTACTACTCATAGTCTCGATGAGAGTTCCGGACGATTCTGGCCGAAAGAACAGCAGTATGAGGCTACTGTAGCCCTCGGCACTAGCACAAGCCTATGAATGAATGAATGAATGACTTAGGAGAATGATTAAATAAATTAAATATAACATTAACACATAGCCTAATTTACCGCTAGCGTTAACGTTACAGTAGCATAATCTTTATGGTTTGTTGACGTTAGTTATAGCCAGCGTCGCAGCGTTCCACAGTTTTTAATGTTTGGTTATGGGAATAGATCATGCTATTTCCATAACCAATCATTAGAAACAGCGATAAACTACCTTCATCTGTAACTGGAGGCCACTGCCTAACATCATCAATCCAAGACATGTCTGTGTTATCAGTAACAGATGCTCCACGCTGCTGTGTTTGGGTTAGTTGGTGGAGCACCGCACACTCCAGTTATGGCGGAGCCACTAGGGGGCGCATGTCCACAATTTTCAAGTCGAAAAGGTCTAAGACAGCAAGAAACAAAGGTAAATAAATACGATCGGTGATCGGTATCGGATCGGCCGATATTGATTTCAGTGATCGGTGATCGGCCCCAAAAACCCTAATATATATATATATATATATATATATATATATATATATATATATATATATATAAAATTAGGGCTGGGCAAGATAGTCAAGTCAACTTTATTGTCAGATATGCTATACATGCTCAACGTGCAGTAGAGATGTCCCGATACAGCATTTTGAACTTCCGATCCGATACCGATATTTATTTGTACTTCCGATCCGATACCGGTATCTACCGATACTGGCCTATCTGAGCATGTATTAAAGTTTTAAGTCATTTAACCAACTTACTTTGTTGTCAGACTCATGCTGAATAGGGTTTTACTCCTGATAATAACTAGCCAGCTGAATTAGGTGCATTTGAATAATACACATTGGTTGGTAACGAGAAACGGACCTATTTATTTAACAAATCAACACAAAATAGACAAAATGATAAATAACAAACAGAAATGGCATCAGTAAACCACGGCTTTACAAGCCATAAGTGCAGATAATATTGTTAATTGTATTAAGCAAACACAACCTGAGTTTAACCGTCTATTAACAGCATTAGTACCTGTGCTTTGACACTGTTCAGTGGCAGTTTGTTCAGTGGGGGGGGGGAGAGAGAGCAGTGTTGCCAACTTAGCGACTTTCCAGACCCCCCCCCTAGCGACTTAATTTGTAAAAAGCGACTAGCGACAAATCTAGCGACTTTTTCTGGTGATTTAGCGACTCACTGGCACTCAAACCGCTAGGTTTGAAGCCATCACTTGGCCGCTGATGGCTGCTGTCTGCCTCGCGAGCCGCGCTTCTCTCTCTTTCTCTCTCTCTGTCGAGCACAGTGCACAGCCACAAACCAAACACCCCGCCCCCCGCACGAGACAACTCGAGCTCCTCTCCTCCACCCCCCCCACCCCCCCCCCGTCTGACAGTCCGTCCGTCCGTCTGTGTCCGTCCGTCGCATCTAGCGACTTCCGGGACAGCCTCTAGCGACTTTTCTCATTGGAGAGTTGGCAACAGTGAGAGAGAGAAACAGAGAGAAAAGCGCGGCTCGCGAGGCAGACAGCAGCCAAGTGATAGCGACAAAGTCGCTAAGTTGGCAACACTGATTGGGAGGGAGATGCTCGTGTGCTGAAGGTGTGCTGGAAAATGCGGACCGGATATTAGGGAAACACAGAGCAAGACCTGGAATGGGTTATCTGAATAATGCGCTGTGCGGTGCGCTGGAAAACCCAGAACGGACTTTGGAAAAAAACTGGATCGGGAGTCTGGATCGGCATTTTTAGGGCTTGCCGATCCGATACCGATCCGCATTTTTTGCTCATATCGGCGGCCGATCCGATCCGAATATCGGATCGGGACACCTCTAACGTGCAGCATACATGAAATTTCAGTCCTCTCGGACCCACGGTGCAACAGGGTAGTAAGATAGCACGTTATTATTGCATTAACTCATTAATGCGTAATGAGCCTATCATGACTCATTACGCTGACCACACGCCCAAGGGCCCTCCATAGCCCGTTTGCATTCACCCTACAACAATTCCACTACTTCTTTATTATTATTTTTTACTTTTTCTGTGCTCTCCTCTCTCTGTCCTACATCCTCTTTCTGTCCTCCATCTTCTCTCTGTCCTACATCCTCTCTCTGTTCTCTCTCCCCTCTTTTCTTTCTCTATCCGGCTGGCCTTCGGCAGGAAGGTCCCCCCATATGAGCCAGGTCCTGCTCAAGGTTTCTTCCTCTTAAAGTGGAGTTTTTCCTTGCCAGTTTGGTATAAAGGTTTTTTTCTCCCTACGTGGGAGTTTTTTTTACCTGCCATTATCATTTATCATTGATTGGATTTCATGATATAATCTTAGTTAATGATATTTGCTCGGGGGTCATGCTCTGGGTCTCTGTAAAGCGCCTAGAGACAATTGTCATTGTAACAGACGCTATATAAATAAAATTGAATTGAATTGAATTGAATTCATTTATTAACGGCTACATTTATTTTATTGCGCATCAAAGCATGTTGCTCATATGCTTTTGTTTTGAAAAGTCTGTTACTGGCTGCTGCAGAACCGGAAGAGAATTGATGGAAAAACACGCGGTAAGCTAAAACAGACATGTAGAGCAGTAAAGTTACAGAACTTTGACAAGGACATTTTCATTTTAAAGTTCACCCAGACAGCGGATTCGACAGAAACAAGGTTATTTGTAACAACTGCCAAGTTGAACTCCCCGTTAAAAGTTGTTATTGTGTTACAGACAAGTGCTGATGTTAAAAGTGTTTGCGCAACAAATGTTATGGCACTTTAGTTCATATGGCAGCAGAACATTTAAATAAAAGTGACCTTTGAATTTATTATTTGATTTTGCATATGCAAATGAGCATATGATCCAGGTCCTGCTCAAGGTTTCTTCCTCTTAAAACAGAGTTTTTTCTTGCCACTGTTTGGCCTGAAAGGTTTTTTTCTCCCACTGTGGGAGTTTTTTTTTTTACTTGCCATTATCCTTGATTTGGATTTAATATTATAATTTTAGTTAATGATATTTGCTCGGGGTCATGCTCTGGGTCTCTGTAAAGCACCTAGAGACAATTGACGTTGTAACAGACGCTATACAAATAAAATTGAATTGAATTGAAATTGTGCGATTAATTGCGATTAAAAATTTGAATCGTTATATATTCATACACACTCCTTATGCATTGCACGATCAGAGTATTTATAGAGGTGAATGATGTGCTTCATCTTTGTTTGCCCACAGCACAAAGACCCCCAAGCAGGCAGTGTTTGCTGGAAGCATGCAGCTCCTGGCTGGCATCAAGCTGTGCACAGGCAGAGTTCTCACCAACCATCCGCATTATGAAGATAAAGACCTGCGGGAGCGCACGAGACAGGTACCGCTGCCTTCGGTCCAACGTCACACACTCACACACACTCTCCAACACTCTCACACACACTCTCCAACACACTCACACACACTCTCCAACACTCTCAGGGCTGCGGAAACTACCAGAGAGGCTGCCAGTCAGTGCAAATAAACAAGTAGATAGTTGTAAGATGATACTGTCATTAGCAGATGTAGAGACAAAAGTTGACTTTGGAGGCGGTGTGATGTAAAGGCTGCCAGTGGAGAAGCACGATCACAGCCCTGCAAGTGTTCAGCTCAATGAAGCTGAAGAAAACTTTAACTTGACCTCTTAAGATCAAGTTCTCTTTCACCATGTTGTCTGGAAGAATATGACGTATAAAAACATTCTGATATAATGAATGATAACATAAATTTGAGCACCACATGGTATTTGGTTAGTGATGAAATATGTGACGGCTGGTTTGACAGAGCTGAGATCAGACTGTTTGTGCTTGGTGACCATAGTGGAATAGAAGTGACACTATAAACTCAGTTCTGCCTCATTTTGTCCACTTAAGTTCAAAATTTGGTTTCCATGTTTCGGCTGCAGACTCTTTCTCTACAGCTGTCAAGTTGCTCCTCTTATGACTGAAGTCATAAGAGGTTTATGCATTATTATATATTTTATAAATATATTATATTTATTTTCAGATACATAGATTCATGATAGTGTTAAAAATGTCTATGCTTTAAAAGATTGTTTTGACATATCTGGAATGAATCAATAAAATGAAAAATGAAGTCCCGGAGACATTCCCCTTTTCTGCTCCCAGTTCCACATATATTGTGCCAGTAAAACAAACAAAATAAGAAACTTTGAAACATTTCATAGTCAAACAGAAGGATTTTCTTCTTCTCTTCAACCCATTTGGTCCAACCGCAGGTGAAGCCTCATTTCCGCACTCATCCATCTCACTCTGCGAGCTCTGGGCCGATGTCTGGTGTGACAGATCATGAAGTAGTTTGCAGCTGCCGTGACCTTTAGTGCTTTTGTGAATGAATATCGGACCGGAAGATGGAGATGGATCTTTCCATCACGAAAAGATCTATGTAATGGAGGAAAAGTGAAGCCTAAGGGGGCGGTCCACGCAGCAACGATGACCCGGATGATGTGTGAGCTGTTCTGATGCCAAGCATGTTCGGCTGCATCCAACTGCTGCCCAGTTATGTGTGAATTATTGGAAAAGCAAGGGAATTGATTGTTTACACATTTTAACACAATCATGACATTCTCTCTTTCTTACTTTCTTTCTTTCATATAATAGGTCTTCTTGAATGATGATCATGTAACATTCAGCATTTTTGATTGTTCTTTTTTTTATTCTTTTTGATTTTTGCCAAGAGAAGAAGAAAACACTTGCTGGGGAAAAATATAGTTTGAGCTTTTCACCTGTAATTGGTGAAATATTACATGATGTTCACAGGAGAGCTGCAGCTTGTTTAAGTTTTCAACTGAAAAATTAAAGGGGGGGGGGGGGGGGGGTCCTTCAAATGGCAACTTTGTTCAATACAATGCATTGAACGGCTGCTGGATGACTCCCTAATACTAATACTTTACTAATGCTCCACCATCTTTTACTCATCCTGGACATCACTCAACATCAGTCTGATGAGTCAGTGAACCTCAAGGACAATTACCAAGTTATTGATTGAAGTAATTATATGTTTTTGTTTTCTGTGTGGGTACATATTTTAATTAAATGCTTAGTACGTGGTACCCCTGTAGCTTAGACTGTGATTTCAGAGTGTTTCTTGTACCATTGATTAGTTCACATAAAGTAGGTGGCCAGAAACCACAAAAACGGTCTGCATTAATCAAGTAAATTACTTTGAGCTGCACATCTTTTTCACCACGGTGGAGAGGATATAATCCTAAGTGAATTGTTCATTAACTCCCTCTCAGAGCCATCTCAGCGGTATCGCTTCCCAACTCCTGGAGATTCTTTCTTCAATATCTAGATGTATAATTTGCGTTTCGATTTCCTTATTTTTCTGATATTTTTCTTTTTTTCACTTCCTCGTGTGAGCCACACAGAGCTCAGGACGCAGTGGTGGAACAAATTAGCTTCAGTGTTGGTCATTTTTGGTCTGCTTCCTTGTGTGCATCTTCCTCCAGACTGAGCAGGAAGTAATGTGTGGCTTATCTCTGGGGCCGCTGAGCCTATGTTTTCCATCCCAGCGGGAAGTTGGGCCGAAGCCTTGCATGAAGCTTATTAACGATCCATGACACGGGCGCACTCGCTCTGTGTCTGTGCGCTGGCCTGTGTGTGTTCGAGGAGCAAAGCTGCATGTTCAACCATCTGTAATTTAATGATGCTCCCACTTCTTTCATTCGTTTTTTTTTTGGAAGGGAGGGAGGGCTTAATTTCTGTCACTGGGGAAGAAGAAAAAAAAAAGTGGTTGGGATGCCTCCTGGAGGGAGGGAGAGGGAGGTCTGGGCCTCTTTGCCCAAGGTGCTGCCCCAGCAACCAAACTTGGATGAGTGGAAGTTGATGGATGGACGGGTCTTTGTCACGACCAGCACATCTGAGAGAAGCCCACGCCTCAAAATTGTTCCTTAGTAACAGCAACACACTAGATTATGTAGACATGCAAAGCACGACTGGAGAGCAGATGGTGAACTGTGTGCGTTCCTTTAACTGTGTAAGCATGAAGGAGGGAAGCAGCCAGGTGCCTGGCGCTGCCTTTCATTAGACGAGGAGATACAGGGATATACAGGGAGAGAGAAGAGGGTAAAAAAAAAAAAAAGTCTCACAATGTGTCCTAGGGCTGTGCCGATACACTTTTGTGCCGATTCGATTCTCCTACGATTTTTGGGTCCCGATTCGATTTATATTGCGATTCTGACTAAACAAGTATTGCATTTCGATTTTACCAAGTATTGCGATTTTTTATATTTCAATTATTGAAATATAAAAATCATATAATAATAATATTAAATATTATATTTATTATATGTAATTATTGATTAATATATTATTATAATATTATATATAATATTTTTCTTATTATTCTTCTTCTTTATTATTATTATATTATTTTAAGTATGAAATAATAATAAAATTTAAAGATTAAATAAGTTTTAATATTTTTAAAAAATGTGCAATTTCTGTAGTTTAGAGCAGAGGTGTTCAACCCTGGTCCTCCAGGCACCCTATCCAGCAGGTTTCAGATGTTTCCCCTTCTTCTTCACACCGTGATACAAGTGGCTGTGTCATCAACGGACTTGTGCAGACTTTGTGGACAACCTGATAATGACCATTAATTAAAATCAGGTGTGTTGAAGCTGGGAAACCTCTAAAACCTGCTGGATATGGTGCCTCGAGGACCAGGGTTGAAGACCTCTGGTTTAGAGGTCTTCACGGGTCCACTTTCATGGACCCGACCCCGAATGGAGCCGTGAAAATTCGACCCGAAACCGACCCGACCCGAGCTATTATCATAAGTTCGGGAGTCCAAACCTGAATGGACCCGCAATATTTGGACCTGTAACCGACCCGACCCGAGTCTTGAGTTTCCGACCACGAACTGAACCGAGTTACCCGAATAGAACCGAGACAATACAGCCTATAGTTGCTAATTTTAAAAGTTGTCTAGCGTTGAATAAAACTAGATTTTCTTACCTAAAGCTGTCTTCCTCTACCGGTTCAGTTGCTCCATAGGCTACGTGATGTAAACAACAATAAATCCACGTCGTTATTCTCTTTGTGGATACAGATGCTATTGGTAGCAACTGCTAACACTAATAGCCTACACCGGTCAGGACGTGTCGTCAATATGTTCCTCATCCAGCGCTGTCATGTTGGTGATCCGTTGTGCTTTACAGCTGCCGGGCAAACCGCTAATAACACGCTACGGCAACACGATTGTTTCATGACAAACACGCCACGTTAATGAATAATTAATTAAACTACCCGGGGCCTGACATTAGCTGCCACCGCCAATATCTTTACCTCTCGAGTAAACGCAGACCCAGCCTGTCAGAGAGCACAGTGGCGAAGGATGTGCACCGTCATGTTCGTGGTGTTACAGTAAGAAATTTGACTGCGACAACGCTTACATATGGCTTTCCTCATATCGAGCTCTCCTGCCTCGTGCTTTTTATAAAAACCAAATAAAGTCCATACGTTTGATTTGAAGTGGGGCGGTGGGGGAAAGAGTTCAGACTCTGTGAAAGTACTCCGCTCGCTGCACTCCGCCATTTTGTCGTGTGAATTTGCCGGCATTCTGGTTACTATGGTGACACACACGTGCTTCTATTTCCGGAAGTGTAGATGACAAAAGAGACAGCGAGCGGAGTATTTCTTTCTACGGAGCCAAAAATCGATTTCGTGTATGAGAATCGATTTTTTTAAAATCCCAAGAAAAAAATCGCGATTAATATAAAAATCGATTTTTTTGGCCCAGCCCTAATGTGTCCCATAGAGCAGTGGTTCTCAACTGGTCTGGCTTCAGGACCCACCATCGCCCTTAATGACAAGCCGCGACCCAAATTTATTGAATAAGAAGATCGTGCAGTTTGAATTGGAGATAATAGAATAAAATATCACAGAATGCCAACACAAAAAATAAGTTTATTGGTGAACCAAAATGGCAAAAACCAAAATGGCAAAACCAAAATGACTTCAAGTGGGAAATATTCCCTTTGATGCTCAATTAGCTGCATTTTAATTAAATCCAAAACACTTCACTTCAGTAACTTCTGCCTTTTTTAACAGACTCAACACGCAAAACATGAAATAAAAAAGTGCCACCACTGAGCAGTAGTTTCAGAAAGAACTCAAATATGTAGCATTTCCTGAGTACCCACTTCTTGAATATATAACAATTTCCTATTAAAACTATCCAGTCACTTATTTAAGCATTAATCATAAATCTGACATAACAATCAGAACATTTCAGTAACAGCCATTTTTAAGACTCAACAGTGCTTTTATGCACAAACATGAAATACAACAAGGCAACTACTGATCAGTAGTTTCAAAATGAACTCAAAATATATAGTTTTTAGCTGAATAACCACTCACTGACTTTTGTCTTCAAGATAAGAAAATCCATATCTCATATATTCTTCGTTGTATCTGTGTTTCACCTGCTCAACATATGGAAACAAACTTTGCAGGTCTTTTTCTGTGGTGTGAACTGACGAGTGTCAACTCGCATTACAGGGCATTATCGCCATCTACTGTTAAGGAGTATGGATGACATGCATTTTATTTTTTTTTTTAGAATTTCCTTCCCCAGGCAAAGACCCATGACCCACTGAAAACGGGTCTGTGACCCATTTTTGGGTCGCGACCCACCACTTGAGACAGATTTAGATTTGTGCTCTCTGAAAGAAAGGCGATATTGAACCTCTAAACTGAAATACTGGCTTGGATTTTAAAAACAAACATACCAGAAAGTTCTTAGGAAGCCTGTAGTAGTTAATTGTCACCGACCTGGAAATGAGCTGAAACTGTGATCCAGGAGCAAATGGCTTCACAGTGGTCTGCAGCAGAGTTGGTACGACCCTTTTATAGATTGTAGAGCACGCTGCAGAAATGTATCGTTCAGGGGAAATGGCAGGTGCTTCTTAAATATGATGTGTTTGACAGTGGGAATCATTTCACAGAAGATGTCACTGAGGGCAGAGTTTTTATTGGACGGTTGCTTCGTCGCTCCACGGTTTATTCAGACTATCAGACTTCAGAGGTCTCCAGAACTCCAGCTTCATTTTTACATGTCGTGTTTGCTACAGACGAACGAAACCTGAGTTTTGTAATACTTGTTGTTCTCTCACTCATTCTGTTTATCTCTTAATTGTTTTCATTTGCACTTGATTTCAGTTCTGAGTTATAATTGGAACTAAGCCAACACTCGTTAAACTCTGACTCTGAATGTGCTGCTAATTGTGGTTCAGGAGAGAAAAGTTCTTCATTTCTTTTCATTTCAGTTTAAATATAAACCTGAATAAATCTGGTCCTTGCTGTGTGTGTGTGTGCAGGTGTACCAGGTGTACGCTCGGCGCTCTCCAGAGGAAGTGCACGACATCCTGAGGGCGGTGGGGGCCGACTACGTTGTGCTGGAGAACAGCATCTGCTACGAGCGGCGGCACCGGCGAGGCTGCAGACTGCGGGACCTGCTGGACCTGGCCAACGGACATGTGGGCGGCATTTATTAACCGTGACTCACAGTCTCTGTCTCTGCGTGTGCATGTGTGTGTGCATGTGTGTGTGCATGTGTGTGTGCATGTGTAGACACATACTGTCCTCTCTGTCAACTTACATGTCTCGGTGAAAGCTCTTAGCCTCCGCAGAGAGATCAATAGTCTCACTTCTTATCTGCACGATGCTGTCTCTCACTCTAGCTGTCGCTCTCTCCTCCTCCTCCTCCTCCTCCTCCTCCTCCTCCTCCTCCTCCTCCTCTCACTTCTTCCCATCTGCTTTCTCTCTATTTTCATGTTGGTTGTGGCTCACTGGCTCTTTGGATTACCAGAGGCGAGACAAGCCAAGTCTGACCCAGTGTGGTGTAAGACACATGAAACACCGAAGCTTAGAGCTGCTGTGTGTGTGGGTGTGTGTGCGTGTGTGTAGGTGTGTGTGTGTGTGTGTGTGTGTGTGTGTGTGGTTCTGTCAAACAGCACACAACATCTGACATGGAGACAGCTTTATTGAAGCAGCCGTGGGAGTCTCTTTCTGTCTGTCCTTCTCTCCGTGTCGTCTCTTTAATGTATTTCTTTTAGTTGTTTTTTTCTCTTTACCTCTGGTTTTTGGCTTCTGTGTTCTGTCAGCCCTTTGTTTTAAACTTTCTTTTGTCTTGGTCTTTTATTTCATCTTGAAGCCAATCTTCATCACTGTTTCAACAGATTATACTGTGTTCATTTTTTTTCTGACCTCATACTCAGACAAGCGCTGTTCAGATCTACCCATTGATAATCCAAACATAGAAGATGTTTGAAAAAAATAAATTTTTAGTCACCAGTTTGAAGGAAAGTCGTCCTTGAACTCAGCATCTCCATATTTACATATATTGCTTCTTAATCTTTAAAGATCAACGTTCTGTGGCGGATGTTTCATCAATACAGAAATCAATAATCCCAAATCCATATATTTCTGGGGAATTAAATTCACCTTCTCATTAACATGCCACAGTCCCACAGAAGCCTCTGGAAACTGTACCAAAGTAAAACGAGACCCTGCGGAGGCTGTTGACGACCCTTTAGCTTGATTGTGCTCATTGTGTTCCTGATGCTCTGATTTGATTGAAGCATCCAGCTGTGATGAGTCACAGGTGAGTCACTCACCTGCTCGCCTTTTTTTCTTCTTCTTCCTCTTCCATCAGATCATGGACGGACCCGGAGACAACGACCCGGACCTCGTCCACGCCACCCACCCTCGGTTTTGCGAGGCCATCAAGACGGACGCCGCGGCTTACGCCGCGCTGTTCGCCAGGACGTTCGAGAACAAGACCTTCCACGTCTACCGGCTCAAAAAGAAGCGCAAGAAAAGTGGCAAAAGTTCAGCAGAGCCCAGTGTGACTCAGTAAGAGAGCAGCCAGAAGAAAGCTGGGGGGGAGGGGGGGGCAACGTGAGGAAGAATAGAGATGAAGCTCGCTGCTGTCTGCTCTGCACCCAGCTGTGATCATCACCATCATCTTTCTCTTTTTCATTTCATTTTCTTTAATGATGCAGCTCTACGAGCTTTGCTTTTGGGCCCGTTCCAGGGTGGGGGGGGTTCATGGAGGGCTGAGACAAATGTTAAAAGTGCTGCTATTTCCTGCTGAGCTCTCTTCACAGACAGGAAACAGAATCAACCCGTCTACATGAACATGACTGATCTCTGAAAGGTCATACTGTCATTATGGTTATACGTGCTGCTGGAGCTGTGGATTAAAAAAAAACTGTTTGTATTGATGATGCCATAGGTTCGATACTTATAACTAAGGATCTTGTGGTGAGTTTAGGATAATCCAGATGAATTTTTGAAGAACATGTGTAGATCTAATGGCTGATAAAGGAGATTGTAGTTTGTGTCTTGAACTAAATCATTCCAGTCCAGTTCTGTTCGCGCTCTGAAGGGGGACCAGTTTCAAGAACTGGGATAGTAACATTACATAGTGACATTCTCCTTTAAAGCTGTGTTACTCTTCAAAATATCAAACAAGCTGCAACTGAAATGCTGCACAAAGACACTGAAAATGTGAAGATATTTTTTGTCGATCTTATTAATCTTCTCTGTGTCATAAAGCTGATTCTTGGATCTCACTGAAGGGATTGAAAAGCTTAGCTGGAAGCTCAGTGGTTCCCATCTCCTTAAAGCGTTTCCTCCTTTAAAGGGACATTTTTACGGTGAGGTGCAGCTTCCAAAGCTTCCTTCTCTTTTTTTATTTTTTATTTTTGGTCCCTTCAGCCTTCAGGATGGTTTTCTCGTGGTCAGACACTCATTTATCGGCTGCACTTTCATGACCGAATGCATTTATCCTTTCATTCAAGATAACGGTTCCAACAGTTGCAGAATGGGTCCAGGACAGGTCTGACAGAGCAAAGGCACATGTGACCGCTGGTTTGACTCCGCTCACGTACGCTCGCTCTCCTGCCGCAGGAACGAATCTTATCTGTTAGAGAGAAAGAAGATGATAGTGTGTCTCCTGTTTTGCGCCCGGATGCATTTCTGCTGTAAAACGCAGGTCGGAGCTCATTCCTAGAGATATTTGTGGTGGTGTTGTTGCGTTTGCTGTCATGTTTTTGTTTGTGTCGGCTCTTTGACTCTGATCATCAGTAGTCCCAACCTTTTCACTCTCGTCTCTCGCTCACACACACACACACACACACACATGAATAATGTAAGTGGTGAGGAAATTGCAGCAGGCTGACAGCAGCGCTGATTCTCCGCCGCAATCCAGAATAGTTTGGTAGAGGGGGGGCAATGCTTGCATATCAAACTGAGGCTTTCTGTTTAGGAATGAAGGGGAAGAGGAAGTGAAGGGGGCAGAAAAACGAGAGCACACCAGAACATGGAATCACTTTTTCTTTTTCTTCTTTCTTTTCTTCCTTTCAATCAGGGCTGGGGGGATGGAGAGGGGGGGGCTCTGTGGGGTGGGTCGGCCTGTCAGACACCGAATCATTGGCCACGGTTACATGTTTTTTAATTTGGAATTAATAATTAGGAATTAAATAACTCCGAATTAAACTATTATCCTTCTAGTTTACATGGAAATAGTAATTCCGAATTAAGGTTTACATGGAAAACACGTTTGTTTGGCTTTATCCAACTCCGCTTTAGGTCTGGGGGTTGGGAAGGGTTCTGATTGGATAGGGGGGTGGACGTCTTTACATCTACCGGAAGAAAACAAACTTAGCTAACTCGGTTAGCAACAACATTCCACTTATTTTTGACCTGGGTGGCGTCTCTATCTGTGAAACCTCCTTCATTTAGCCGCTACAACTTTGAAAAGCTCACATTTTTTATGTTTCCTGCCATCTGTTCTTTTAGTTATTTCCAGTTCCTCCAAGCTATTTATTAAATAAATCGTTTCTGCTCTTGAACACCGTTTACTGCGTGCTGCCATCTTGAAACTTTGTTTTGAAAACAAGCCCAGCGCGGAATATAAACGTCATCGTGACAGACGGGCAAAATACGAGCATGCGCAGAAAGACGGGAATTAATTTAAAGAGGAATGAGTGTATACATGACCGCGGAATTATTTAATGCGGAATTAAAATGGGAATAAACCAGCCACTTACTTCGGAATTAAGTATAATTCGGAATTGACATTTTCATATGGAATTAAGTGTTTACATGGTAACTTTAATTCTGAATTAAAGAGGAATTAAACTTCCCATGTAAACGCACCCATTGTGTGGCTACGAGAACCGGTCATCCCTCTCATCTGGGTTTTCTCGTATTTATACACCTGTTAATGCGTCGTCGGTCATTTACGTGCACCTGCTCGCTGCTGTCGCAGGCCTTTTGAAAACGTGTCGTTCGTTAACTCGTGGTCTCTTCCTAATGCATACCAATCGGATCAGTGCAGAGATCAGCGCTTGTTCCTCCCCATGTCCTGCCATGCCGGATGTTTAATTTAGGAGATGTTTGATTGCTTTATTTGAGAGCAAAGTGATTCCATTATGTTTGCTTAATAAGAGTGCACTAATGTAATATTTCTGCAGCCCTGGTAATTTCCATACATATTGGAATTACTTCATTCAGAGCTGCCTATTTTTTTTTTTCTTTATTGTAATGAAGAGCAGATGAAGACGGCCTTTGACTGTGTGCACTAGTACAATTGTACCCCTTTTTAAAGAGTTAGTCAGTGTTACTGAAATAATATTCTGGTTCATAATAACTTGGACGGTTTCGTGCACCTGCTGTAAAGTGGAGCAAGTCTACCTTCATCTATGTACCTTGTGCCTACCTTTAGATGTGTGCACGTTCTTACACTTCTCCACTGCGTTCTCTGAATGTGTATAAACTTCTTCTGGATGAGCATCACCCGAAAACCTTGGAGACTGGAAACGTGAAGGCAAGGTGCATCATGGGACAAAAACACTTCAGATGTTTCTTAGTTTTATTGAGTTTTAGGAGATGGTGATGCTGATGTGGCTTCTGCCACTTAGTCTGTTGTTCATGTCTGCAAACATCTAAGGCCCCCCCCCACAACCCAACCCAGAGGAATTTAAAGGCACCATGTGAAGTGTCCTCATGGAGTGTTGAGGAAACGCTGCGTTCATCTACACTGGTCCAACCTGCCTGATACTGGTGATACTGGTGACTCACACTGGGATGGACAGAACTGCTGGACCTCAGTGGCCGAACAGCTCATGGCGCTGGGCTTCAGCGTGAGGTTGAGGAATGTTGCCTTCAGGTGCCGTTGGTCATGTTTTTTTTATTTCTTTGTCAGTCCACTAAACTCTTGTTTCACAGCTGTTGTATCTTGTTGTATCAGACATGTAAAAAGAAAAAGTCCATGTTTTCTCTGCAGGAACAAATCCTCGGGCCAAGGACATGATGAGTGGAGGGATATGTTAAATACCACTTTTAAGAATATTATTAAACACATTTATGTTTGGTGTCAGTTGATCAATAAAAGCTCATTGTTTTTCGAAGTAATGTTTCCTTCCCCATTATCATTATCATCATTCACTACATTTATATTTCTTCAATAAAAAAAATTCTGAATAATTATGCATAAATTATTACTATTTTACACATTAAAATGTTTATAAAAATAAAATTGTATAAAAATATCAATTATAAAAGATAATTAATCAAAATATATGTGACAATAATGGATAGGTCCATTTTCAAACAAATGTTTTTGAGGAATTTAAAAAGTAATTAAACTGAAATGAATCCAGTATTGTATCATATACAGATGCTTGCATCATTCTTTATCCTTGAACATCTGACATCAGTGAGGCTGTAGCCAGATGTGTTCTGACTCGTCTCCTTGGTAGCTCAGGAAATAAAAGGAGCTTAATGTGATTACAATGTTGCCAGAGGTATTTCTGCTTTTTCTATTTTCTTCAAGCTAATTATTTTTTGTGCCAAAGCCAACAGATGGTAACATGAAAAGATAAAAAGAGAAACACTATGGTGCCCATAAAACGTGTTCACCCTCCTTGGATGTTCTGGCCTTTTATTGCTTTTAAAAATGAAATCGTGGTCAGTGTAATTTCACACATAAATTAATAAATTATTTCAGGTCAAGTTAGGCAGCGTGGTGGTCAGGACTGTTGCAGCTAGAAGGTTCCTGGTTCAAACCTCTGGGGGGCCCTTCTGTGTGGGTTTTCTCCAGGTACTCCAGTTTCCTACTATGATCTAAAGACATGCATGTCAGATTAATTGGTGAGTCTAAATTACCCGCAGGAGTGAGAGTGCATCTTCAGCAGGAAGGTCCTGATTGAGGTTTCTTCCTTTTAAAGTGGAGCTTTTCCTTGTCACTTTTTGGCTTTTTTTTTCCCGCTATGGGAGTTTTTTTTTTTTTTTTTTTTAACCTGCCATTTTTCTCTGATTAAGATTTAATATCATAATTGCAGTTAATGATATTTGCTCAGGGGTCATGCTTTGGCCCCCTTAAAGTAACTAGAGACAATTGACATTGTAATAGACACTATACAAATAAAATACAATTGAATTGAGCTGAATTGCATGGTTGTTTGTCTACATGTGGCCCTGTGACCTGTCCAGGTGTACCCCTGCCTTTCACCTGAAGAGAGCTGGGATAGACTCCAGCAGACCTCCCTGTGACCCTGCAGAGGATTAAACAGGTTGGAATAAGTTCTAGTTAATGATTGCGTTGAGTATTCCCTCCCTTTAAAGAGACTGGCCTCGTTCAGCAGAGGTCTGGCTAGTTGGTGCCAGCAGGGTCACACTTAGTAAAATGGAGATCACCTGACTGCAGCTGATGTGTGTCGACTGATTGTCGTACAAAAATGTGTGTCTGGGACACAGACTAGACACTAGACGCAATGTTTGGCAAACACTGCACACACCTACAAATGCAGCATCTCCACTCTGAAGCATGGTGGTGGCAACGCCATGCTCTGGAACATGAATGCAGAAAAATGTGACCAAATCCTGGAGGATAATCTGATTCAATCTGC
>JAGFBZ010001538.1:0-34125 GCA_018398805.1 Hirundichthys speculiger | reverse complement strand
CACCCCAGTTGATGTCGGGGAAGGGGCAGGTCTCTGATCCCTCAAAAAAGATGTCGTCATTGCTTTTAGCATCATGTGGCGTATACATGGAATCACACATATGAATAAAAGAAAAAACACAACCAAAATAATCAAAACTGGAGTAAACATCTTCAAAATTACCCCGTACCATGAGCCTGAGGTCAGCCACGTCCACGGATCAAACCCCCCGGACTCCACTGAGTCCCTTTGGCGCTGCGTCTGCAGCAACCCATTCAGGTGTGAGATGACATGAGTCATGTTATCAGTAATATCAGGCACAAACGTGCAGCAACTTTCACTTACACATGGCAGACGCCGCCGTGGGCAGCCAGCATCAAAATCTAGGGCCATGCGGTCCTGTAATTCCATGTGTTACGCAAGGCTTGGACCTCCGTTGTGACCTCAGTAAACCCTCGGCGGATTCAGCAGTAAGATTTTCCAAATCAATCGCCAGATCATCAATCTGATGGGCCAAGTTTACAGTTCCCCACCAAGGGAAAAACCCCCCACCACTTTCGCCCCCACTGAAACAGGATTTCTATGAGCCGGAACCTCACGCTTTGAAATAGAGCGGTAGAGTAATAATGAGGGTAATTAGCATGATGATGAGTCAGCGAATCATAAATACCCACATGGAAGAAGTCTAGCAGATAACACGTTCCACACAATCGGGAGCAGAAGTTGATACACATGTTTGCCACAAACCCACACATGACGCCGCAAGCATCCAAATCCATCAGAACTAGGGAATAGAAACTCGAGGATTATCAGTAACACCCCAGATTATCAATCGGAGTGAGAAGCTCGGAGATGTTCAAATAGGATAGGTGGGGATGGGGGCATCGTACCGTCCCGACGTCCGCATGTGGCATTCTAGTGAGCTTACACTCACTATCCCCCAGAAACCGCCCACGAGCAGAACACGATCGAGAAAAACAAAACGGGAGCTTCGTAAAGTGTCGGATTGCGGTAAACACAGATTCATAAACCTTGGATCCAAGGAGGACCTGTAGCTTTTGGAAACCGTATCATAAACCCAGAATAATCAGGGACGTGCACGTTACATTGGCTTAACAGGCTTGAAACGTTTTGCAACCCTCAGTCGACCCCCAGCGTCCTCGTCGCCCTCTTAATCCCCACAGTAAACGCCACTAACACCCTAATGTTTCTGCCCCGTGAGCGGACACGGAGTGAGGGGAATAGCGCTGTCAGACGCATGAGGTAAGGCCGAACAAACGTAACAGCTATTTGTCACGCCCAATCCACGAGCGTTGTTACCATCGCCCGATACCATCCGTTGCTACGGTAGTCCCCCCTTTTCGTGAGCATGTTACGACTCACGACCGAATCCCCTACATCTACATCTCGGGTGGACCGTGACCTAGCAGGCTTCTGGTACATGAAACAAAAACACAGAAAATTGATACAGAACCAAAATCAACATCCTAAACATTTTAACATGCAACATCCTAACTCTGATTAGCACACAACAGTCCTGTATATATTGAATGTCTTCTTTTCTTCACCTTTGTTTCTTCTTTCTTCGAGCTCAGTGCGTGTATGTGTAAGGGTGTAAGGGTGTAAAGGGGAAAAAACAGCCTAGGGGTCGGGAACTGGGCCAGGAACCCTCTTGCAGTGGCTGGCGTGGATCCAAGTCGCCCGCTCCGCTATCTTAACAGCAGTGTGGGTCGTCAACAGGATCTGGAACGGTCCGTTCCACCGCCTGGCCTTCCAATGCTTTCGACCCAGGTCCCGCACCAGAACCCAATTGCCTGGCCGTAGCTTGTGAAGAAATCCTCCCGCTGGCACCGGTGGCAGCTTTCACCTGTGAGTTAATCTGTGTCAGTACAGAGTGCAGATTCTTGCAATACGACACACAGAGTTCTCACACAATTCAGCTGATGGAAGGATGCACTTATCTGGTGCGTCTACTCCCATCGGCGGTGGTCTGCCAAAGAGGATCTCGAACGGACTCAGGTTAGCCCTCGACCGCACACGCATCCGCATGTACAGCAACACAACCGGTAGAGCCTTGAGCCAGGACAACCCTGTTTCTGCACAACACTTCGCCAATTTAGACTTCAAAGTACCATTCTCCCTTTCAACAGCGCCCCCACTCGCAGGATGGTAGGCACAATGTCTCTTGAGGCTAAACCCCAAATATTTTCCTACCTGCGCCAGGGCCTGGTTCACGAAGTGGGTGCCGTTGTCACTGGAGATCCTAGATGGAATTCCCCAACGTGGCAAAATCTCCATCAGCAGAGCCCTCGCCACTGTGGAACTGTCAGCCTTAGAGGAAGGAAAGACCTCAACCCACTTCGAAAACTATCAACAATCACCAAACCAGTACTTCTTCCCCTCACAAGGAGAAAGTTCAACGAAATCAAGCATGATGTACTCAAACGGCCTGTTCAGGCTGCGGATGAGCAGCCAGCAGCATCTTCACTCCCCTCTCGCGTTGTGGGCAGCACAGATAACGCAGGAGCTGCAGAGCCTCTGCGCATAAGAGAGGAACCCTCTCGTGAACCAGTACTTAGTCAAGGTCGACAGCATGACCCCCGGTGCTGCATGGTCCACCCCATGAGTCAGCCTAGCAAAATGGGAGGGAGAAAAAATGTTTAGGCAAACATGGTCGTTTGTCACCTGCACGCCACAACGCCATCAACCAGACCACAGCCGGCCCGCCGCCACAACCGTTTCTCATCTGGGGAAGCGAACGTCTGCATCGCACTTAGAGATGTGACCACGTCATCTCCCCCTGGGGAAGCCACTGCAGAGACGAGAGAATAGTTAACAGGAGAACGAGCAGCCACTTTCGCCGCCGCATCCGCACGAGCGTTGCCTGCGGAAATAAGATCAGGCCCGTTAACGTGAGCTGGACATTTACATACAGCTATGAAACTGGGCAGGAGAATGGCCTCCAAGAGAGCATTCACCTTATCCGCGTTCAGGACAGGCTTCCCGTCAGACTTCAGAAATTTCCTACATCTCCAAATCGCTCCAAAGTCATGACAAACACCAAAGCCATACCTGCTGTCCGTGTAAATCGTGACGCTCTTCCCCTTCGCCAATCTGCATGCCTCAGTCAAAGCCACCAGTTCAGCTGCTTGGGCCGAACACTGATGCGCAGGGAGCCGGATGCCAGACCTCATGGTCTGACACGACTGCGAACCCCACTCTGTTCCTTCCTGTGCGCTTATCCCTGAATGCTGAACCATCTACATACAGAACCAAATCAGGATTTACCAGAGCCGTCTCCTGAAGATCCGGTCTCGGGGTGCAGACTTCATTAATTGCAGCCACACAGTCGTGGGGCTCGCCGTCCTCCGGACCTGGCATGAGAGTGGCTGGATTCAAAACACTGCAGCGCTTCACAGTTATGTTCGGTAAATCAAGGAGAACAGTCTGATACCGAAGCCACCTAGCAGCAGACAAATGTGATGTTTTCTGCTCCAACAGGATCATAGACACAGCATGTGGAACCAACAGTGTCAGATCAGCATAACCTACCAGATCGCGTGAAGCATATACAGCTTTCTCAGCAGCAGCCACAGCCCGCAAACAACGGGGAAGCCCAGCCGCAACTGGATCCAGCTTACCAGAGAAATAAGCAACAGGCCTCAACGCCCCGCCATGTCCTGCAACAGAACAGATGTCATGAACCCCTCCCTTTCACTCACTGTCTGCGTGAAGGGCCGCATGGGGTCCGGCAGGCCCAAGGCCGGAGTGGTTTGGAGGGCCCGCTTCAGCCGCTGGAAAGCCTCTTCTGCCTCAGGTGTCCAACTGACCTTATCGTGCGCAGCCAGCCCTTTCCCATGAATGAGAGCGGTCAAGGGAGCCTCCAACTCCGCATAGCCCACGATAAACATCCGACAATATGAACACATTCCTAGAAAAGACATCACCTGTTTCTTTGTGAGGGGTCTGGGAACACGCTGGATCGCCTCAACCCGCTTCGGTGACAACGATCTGCCATCAGCTGAAATAGAGTGTCCCAGAAATTTCACATGCTGTTTCACAAACTGTAACTTAGACAGGCTGGCCTTGTTGGCCCTCCTTCGCCAGGTGATGAAGAAGAGCGATCGTGTCGGTCTCACACTGCTGCTGTGTGGGACACGCTAACAACACGTCGTCCGTGTACTGCAGCATTACTGTCCCAGGGGACAGTTCCAAAGGTTCAAGGCTGCGTCGCAGAGCAGCATTGTAAATCGTCGGTGATTCACAATAACCTTGACACAGAGAGTAAACGTCCAGGCCTCATTCCTGAAATTAAAAGCAAACCAAAACTGGCTACCAGGATGGATAGGAATACTGAAAAAAGCATTAGCCAGATCAACCACAGAAAACCATTTCGCTGAACTAGGAATCTGTGAAACTATAGTGTATGGTTTGGGACCGATGGCGCCCGGGCCTGCACGGCCTTGTTGACGGCCTGCAGGTCCTGCACGAAGCGCCACTCTGTCGGCTGGCCATTTTCACGACTTTTTTTCACCGGAAAAATCTGAGTTCTGACAGGAGAGTCAGGGCATGGGACGATCACACCTGCGGCGCGCAGAGATTCGAAAACAGGTGTAATTCCCATCACCGCCTCCACTTTTAACGGATATTGTTGTTGACACGGCCTAAAATCAGACTTTGGTGTAATCACAAACTGGTTCAACGTTTCTGATTAACCCTACTCGTGTGGGCCTTTTGCCCATAACGTCGACGGGACGCTCTGGAGCGCTGGTATTTGGTCAAACTCAACATCAGTAAGCAGGCAGAAATCCATATCTTCTATCAGGTGAACACACCGCATCACGTGTGTCCCCAAAACGAACGACTTACGATATGCATTTCTGCCGGCACTGTAAAAAACATCTGGGTCAGGAGTCACCCTCCAGTCACCTGCCTCCACACAATCAGTCAGAAAAGAGCCCACGTCAGTCCAGGTGTCATCCAAGCCCTTTGAGAGGGCCACATGTGGGCGCAGTCGCCTGAAACATTTGCATCGCCCTGCAGGCAGATCATAATGCACATCAGAACAATCAAAGCGGTAAACAATTCTCCTTGACTTTGAGTCAAGGTCACTGACAACGCTTTTGTGCGTTGACCAGTACAGATGTTTGTGTTATCAATCTCTCACAATTTGTCCCCTCCCGGTACCACTGCTGCTCGTAACCAGCATCAGGCCCCAGGGACAAATGTGACGTACAATGAATTGAACCGCTTGGGGCAAACTCAGTCCCCGCGGGAGAAACGACCCCACGCACCGTCTGCAGCAGGTGGCTGGCGATTTCACCCAACGGGGAGTTTCCAATTATACACACAACGGGGCGTTGACAGACAACTGCACAAGCGAGTGGACATCATTTAAAATCTAATTTGGTTACCTTGAGGCCTTCTGGCGTTGAAACAAGTGATAACCCCAGTTCACAGATCAAATCACGTCCTAATAATGACACAGGACAATGTGAAGAGAACAGAAATGAGTGTTTAAATTTCTTACCATCAGTATCGGTACAGCCCAGTGGAACTGTAAAATTTTCACGGACAACGTGTCCCGTGGCAGAGACAGAATGGACATATCTGCCACTCAGCTTTGGTGCAGATGGCAGATCTGCTTCCCGAATAACAGAAATCGTCGCACCTGTGTCAACTAAAAAAGTTACTGGGGAATCAGAAATAGACAATGTCATTTGGGGCATATTTTTAAAACTGGCGTGTCCCAGTTTTACATAATTGGCTGTCAGAGGTGTAGTAGGTGTTAGGGATGTAGTACCTTTTTCCAACCGCTCGATGGTGCCAGAAAGCTCAGCAAGCAGGTCTTCATTGCACAAGCGAGTAGGGAGAGAAATGTGTGACATGTTATCAGCATCTCTGTGTGTGTGTGTGTCACATTCAGCAAGCAGGTCTTCTTTGCCGGTCGCAGTTTGAACATTGTGTGATGCGTTATCAGTAGGTGTGTCATCTGACTCCGCCCCCGCGCCCGTGGCAGAGTCCACATGATGTCAATCCTCAGTCCCCGCCCCCGCTGGGCATTGTGCTGCCCAATGTCCTACCTCGCCACACTGAAAACAGGCCTCCCTCCGGCTGGCCCCTCCCCGGCCCCGCCCCGATCCTGCCGCGGGGTGGAAAGCGGCCACGCCGATTTCCTCCTCGTTTGAATGGAGCCTGGTAAACAGCGTTGTAGAGACACAAAGCAGACTTGTGCATGTCATCGTCTTTCTTCTGCAATTTGAGACGTCTAGCGGCAGTCTGGTGTTTGTCCACATGAATAGCGTGTTTGCGTATGTCAACCAACCTTGCTTCATCATAGCCGACACACGTTTTCTGCAGTTCATCCACAATTTCACGCTTCAAACCTTTCAGAAATGAATTACGGAAATGCTGCTCCCACATCGTCGCTTCTGCCTTTGCAGCGTATTCTTCGGGCGCGTCCCCCATGCCAGATGACTCGACATAAACATGCCAAAAGCGGACGTAAAAGTCGGCAGCTGACTCGTCCTCTTTCTGCTTGCACTGATCAATTTTCAATAAATTCACCTTAGATAGAAACACAGTCTCCATGCCTTTTGCAATAGCGTCAATTGCCTGTACATACTCGTGGTTGGCAGCCCACTCGACCGCCTCGCAGCGTGCATCATCTTTAGGCACATAAGATTTCAGATTGTTCCAGTCTGTGGGCTTTAGCCTCATGGCTAACAGACGTTTTAGCTCAGTCAGAGTCGGTCGAAACTCTCTGCAAAAGGCACAGAATTCCTCCGCAAATCGCTCACCTGAGTCGTGTGGATCGGGCAGTCTCGTTGCTGCTTCTTTTATCTCCGTTAATGTCCAGGCTCGGAACACGAGTTGGGCCCCTGACGGTCCGCCGACCTCAAACATCGGCAGCGAGGCCACTACTTCCTGCTGTTGCTGCTTCTTCGTCTGGCCCCGCGTGGTCACTGCTCCGCTCGTTGTAGCGCCCCCCGGCGTTCGCTCAGCCTTGGCGTCCTGCTCAGTCTTTGCAACCTGCGGAGCGGACAGGGGAACAACAAGCTGTTCTTCCTCCAGGGGAGGGGGCGGGGGTGGGAAGTCTTCCGGTCCCGCTGCAGCTGGAACCAGACGGGCGGGTCCACCCACGTATCCGTCTAGGTCATAATTCGCCTGTGCACACTGAAACGCTCGGGGCAGAGCAGACGTGATCTTATCGTGGGTGTATGTGTGTCGTACAGATGGAGGCGCTAAAACTGGCACCGGAGCTGGCAGGTCTGGGTACAATTTTTTACTCTGACTCTGGGGCATAAAATTCTTATTGGCCTCGTATTTAGACACTTCCGACAAAACGGTAACACAGTCAGGCGCAGAATCAGAACACGGAAGCTGATTAAGATTACTTTTATCCTGCTTTTTAAGTCTCCGTTCAGCCTCTTCTCTGAATACTTGTAACGCCGCTCTGTGATTTTCTAATTTTTCCCAAGCGGCGGTATTCATTTTCTTTTTTTTTCTTAAGCTCCGCTTCACACATGCGCAACCGCATTTCCACCTGATCGAGAACGCGCAGCGACAACGAGCCCGCTTTCGGGAAATCATAATCTTTAATCCACGTTCGCACACTCGCCTGCCAAGCAGCCCCGTATCTGGCTCTCATGTCATCAAAAAGATATCCTTCTAACTTAATTTCTTCCCCCCCCCGCTGCCTCGACCCCGCCTGTCCCATTTCTTCACGTGCGTCTCAACACCGAACCTAGTCCAGGCTCTATGTCCGCAGAAGAAGCCGCCCCCTCAGGTGCAGGTACCTGTCTTTCGCCTCTGCACGATCGTCACCGTGCGCGAACCGTACTAATCCAAATGACCCCTGGTCAACAAATCTGTCTTTTCGGCTGCGACCTACGCAGACCGACGGCCCGGCTATTCCTTCAGCCGGTAACCCTGGGCGGGACTTTCTCTAAGCTTCCCTCTGGGACCGGGCACCAGCCAGGGACAGAAAACTGGCGTGCTCACGAGTCCTACGGACAATCACGCACGCGTCAGGGACAGACGGCCACACAGCACACTCACAGAAGCAGGCAGGGGCTACACAGCTAAAAACAACTCCTCAGTGCACCGCCCACACGTCAGTGATTAAAATATACAATTTTCAAAATCAACTCACCAAAGCACAGCGGTTCCGTCGGAATTCTGCCAATGTCCCGGTCCAGACGCCGACACCCCTTCACGAGGCTGGATTTCCGAAAATCCTATGGAACTTGCGGCCGTGAGGAGCTACTCTACCCCCGATCCGGGACCGCAGGCGAATGGGCCAGCAGACACAAAACAGAAAACGACGCAAAAACAACAAGAAAAAACACCCAGGGACGTCAACTGTTATGTTAAAATTCAGGATCTTATTTACCTGTGAAGGCTGGTAATACTATGCAGTGGTGTAGTATCAATTCAGCTGTTAATTAAGGCACAGAGAAACTGACGCAGGGCACAGAGATTTATTTTCTGATGTTCACGAGAGCCAGATCAAACCAGAATGCCCCTGTTACTCAGGGCCAGCAGTAATTTAAGGAAACCAGTTGAATCCATATCTGAACAGCACAATCTTGATCTTATTGGGACACACGTCAAACTGCAGACAAGTTGACGCCTAATATCATATCAACACAGTGGCCTCGTCTTGGACGCGTTTAATCACAGTTAATCAAATGTCATCCAGCCCTGTCAGTGATTTTACTCCAGGTCAGGAAGGCCTCAGAAGCCTGAAATCAATTTTTAATATCACAGTTATATTTAAATACACCATCAACTTCTCATATTGAAGATGAAGACACGGGAAGAGACTCGGGAGAGACTTCAACATCAAGTGGTACCCTGGCCTCCACTCCCAGCACTTCATCAAGAGAAGGTAACACAAACTTTGCCCAGAATCTAGGTGATAAGTGTACATCTCACATCTTGAATTCTCAAATAACTGTGTCCACAACAACAACCACAACTGCAAGTGTTCTTACATTATTGTGCACTTGTGTTATTTAAAATAAAAGATTTTTTGGATTGAATGATTTTCTTGGTGTTTTTGGGCCGGGAGGGCCCCCATGCTCACACTTGCCTAGGGCCCCCAAGGTGACTAGAAACGGCCCTGGAGACTGATTATTAGGCACAACATTTCAGCGATCCTGCATTATGGCCAACTATAAAGATGACCGACTCTGATAGAGTGAACCTCGTGCGCGTGATGGCAAAATGAACGCCTTTTTCAGAGAGGGCTAAGGAATTGCCCGCAGATGCAGAGGGCAGGCAATTTCCAAACTATTTGACATATTCCCCATCCCACAATGGATGGGAAAAAATACATAGGGACTGGTTAACATATAGCAGCTCAAAAAACACCCTATTTTGCCTCCCATGTTTGTTGTTCTCTTTCAAAGTAGAAAAAAAGTCAACAAGTGCCCTAAATTCAATAGATGGAGATGTTCATTTGGTTTTGAAGATATAAAACTGACAATTCAAGTTTTCATTTAAAGTTTGATATACATGTTTATTTACTGTATTATCAGTTGACAAAGAAAAAAATTCTTCAAATTAAAATGCCTAATGTATTCTTCCCTGGTCTATTTTTCCTGCATGTATAAGAATTAGAAAATGTGTAGGCATAAATCTTAATAATATTAGCAGGTCCTTTCATATTTAACTAAAACTTCAGCTGCCATGGAGAGCTAAGATTTTCTCCTCGTATACAATACCTTATTTATTGGATTACACATCACAATATATCAAACATAACTGGTGATGTTTAGTGACAAAAAAAAAAAATGGCGGTGGTGTAGGGGAGGGCCCATCTAACATTATCTTGTCCCGGGCCCAGACAAGACTGTCAGCTGGCCTTCTTCTGATGATGCAGGTGAACTAAAGACTTGAACAGAACAACAGAAGTGAGGCAGGAGAGCTGAAGAGTCTGATACCAACAGATGATGTAATCCTGGTCATGTGACTGAAGGAGCTCCTCTGCACCCTAGATGTCCAACGGGGTCACAGAGATGATGTTACAGTCTGGGGAATTACTGAGGTGTGATCACTGGTGCTAAAAACTGGACATTTACCTCAGTTTAATGGTTTGGGTTTTTTTGTTAAGTGCCACACCCATGAAACTGTTAGAGCTCCACCCACAAAGCTGTTATAGCCACACCCATGAAACTGTTAGAGCTCCACCCACATAGCTGTTAGGGCCACACCCACGCAGCTGTTATGGCCACACCCATGCAGCTGTTAGAGCCACACCCATGAAACTGTTAGAGCTCCACCCACAAAGCTGTTAAAGCCACACCCATGCAGCTGTTAGAGCTCCACCCACGAACTGTTAGAGCCACACCCATGAAACTGTTAGAGCTCCACCCACATAGCTGTTAGAGCCACACCTACAAACCTGTTAGAGCTCCACCCACAAAGCTATTAGAGCCACACCTACAAACCTGTTAGAGCTCCACCCACAAAGTTATTATAGCCACACCCATGAAACTGTTAGAGCTCCACCCACATAGCTGTTAGGGCCACACCCACGCAGCTGTTATGGCCACACCCATGCAGCTGTTAGAGCCACACCCATGAAACTGTTAGAGCTCCACCCACAAAGCTGTTAAAGCCACACCCATGCAGCTGTTAGAGCTCCACCCACGAACTGTTAGAGCCACACCCATGAAACTGTTAGAGCTCCACCCACATAGCTGTTAGAGCCACACCTACAAACCTGTTAGAGCTCCACCCACAAAGCTATTAGAGCCACACCTACAAACCTGTTAGAGCTCCACCCACAAAGTTATTAGAGCCACACCCAGGCCCGGACTGGCCATCGGGAGAACCGGGAGGTTTCCCGAAGCGCCGGCCTGTGATTGGCCTGCTGGCCAATCTCTCTCTCTCTCTCTCTCTCTCTCTTTTTAAGTCTGCCGGTCAGCTGGCGCCGCGGCTATCTGACTTTTTTTTTTTTCTAAGTCAGAGAGGCAGGCCTGGCCAATCAGAGGCCACTCAGGCCAGTAGCATGTGAGGAGGACAAGGCGATTGGTTTGTTTTGATTAACACCCGCCCCAACAGTCTGTGTCAACCACACAGACAGCTGCGGCGGAAGGGGGGGGGGGGGGGGGGGGGGAGTGAACACTGATGCTGCAGTCGCGCTGTGTGTGTAGCAGAGAGGAAGAGTCGAGGCTTCGACTAAACCATGGACCCCAACCCGGGTAAAAAAAAAGAAAAGGCGGTGCCGAGAGGGAGAGACAGAAAAAAAGAAAGGCACTGGAGGAGGATGCGGCCAAATGCCATAAATTGACAAGTTTATTCAAGGACCTGGGTCCTTGAGGCTGTACACTTTTACACAGTAGACTATAGGCCCTGGCCATGAAATTAAACAAGCCACTTTTTAGTTACTGTTATCATTGTATTACAACCATTTGTATACATGTATTATGTATATTAATACAAGGGCACAATAAGTGAGACATAGGCTACACTATCTTACTATATGAACTATAGTGTATTGAAAAACACTGTAAGCATATGTTTGCTATTCAAAGGTGGTGATGGTGATGACATAAGTCCTGCTGGTACTTCAGGAGAAGCCAGTGCAGAGCAGTTGGCAGAAGCTACAGAATCATTTCTAGAGCAACAACATGCAAGTTGCAGACATAACACCAACAGGCACTGACATTTGACATAAATGGCTCTCATTTCTATTAAGTACTACTGTTGAATTTTGCTGTCTGTTGCTGACTTGCTGTTATGTATCCCAGCCCTATATTAGAATATGAGTCAATATTATGTGATTGCTTATTAGGAACTATACTCTCGGACTGTATTATACATTGCGTCTATTAGTGTGTGCATGTTCTGTGAACATGTATTCAAAGGCTGTCCCCTCATAGCTGATTAATTGTTTGATTTGGACTTTGTTGTCTTTGTTTATTAGGTTATATTGTAGGCTACACATAAAAATTATGCCAAGTAACCTTGGCACTGCGTTAAACCTTTATTCTCTTCTAGTAAGTGTGTTAGTGGATTTTGCTGAGGATTGTTGTGTTACATTATTTTGACTTGCTTGTGTCTTTCTAGCAGCGGGCTGCCATCTTGGATTTCTTGCACTAGCGAGAAATCCAAGATTTCTTCACCTGTGGACGGTGATCACAGGTGCATCACCGTCCACAAGTGCCTCACCCTCAGCCATAAATCAGGAGTCCCAACAGATTAGTTTCCTCTACAGACATGGAGGGTGATACAAACAACCAAACAACCTTATGTCTTCTTTACATTTCTGGAAGCATGTTTTTATGTCACCAACACTCTGATGTCCTGACGGTGCTCATGAATGAATGTTTCTGAACGTACACCAGATAAGTTTCACATTACTGTAGAAACTAACTGTGTCCCTGACGCCAGTTTGTGGGGTTTTGTGTGTTCGTGTTCAGGTGAAGCATGTCCGCAGAGACACCGCAACAGGGTAGGCAAACTAGGCAATTGCCCAGGGCCCCGAGCTGGAAGGGGCCCCAGAACACCGCTGACATTGGTTCTTTTGTCAATGACAAAATGACTGAACTGCTTTAGACACTGCAATGACGATGCATTGGAAACACCCCACATAGGGTCCCCACTAGCAGTCACTGCCTAGTGTGTTAAGGGACCCCCGAGACACGGCTAATATCGATCCATATCAATGACACAACCTGAAACCATCATAGACACTGCAGCGAGATATTTGGAACCCCCCTAATAGGGCCCCGACTGCCCGTGGACGGCTTTCATCAGTACTTCAAACTCAAAATGAAGTTTGTGTATCCCTCAGGATACGCAAAAAGAAAAAAAAAAGCAAGAAGATGAAGTAAAAGAGAACGGGAAAGTGCTAAATTCAAACGTGTATAATCTGACATTATTTAAAAAAAAAAGTTATGATGCCACTTTGTCCCAGTTTTTAGTCTCACGAAGCACAACTGCACATTACGTGTTTAGTGTGCTTTAGCCTAGCTTATTTAAACAGTAATTAAGAGTAAGTTAACCAGTAACTAATTTGTATTTAGAAGAGGGCAATGTCATATGTCTTCTTCAATTTTCTGCATGTCATGTGATATTTCTTTTTCTTGATTTTGTTTTTTGTTAAACTTTGCACATTTCAGTTGTGTTTGTTATATTATATTGTATTTTAAGTTTTCTTACATCACTGTGCACCTCTGTTATTCAAAATAAATGATTTCTGGATTGAATGATCTTCTTGGTGTTTTGGACCAGTAGGGCCCCCATGCTCATGCTTGCCTAGGGCCCTCAAGGTGACTAGAAACGCCCCTGCACGTCCGCAACAAGAGTCACCAGGTGTCTCCTCTCCAGGAGCATCTCCGGCACCTCCATGGAGAAAGGTGACACACGTACTAGCTGCTCCCATTTACTGACTGTCCTCTGATGACATAAAGCCTAAAAGACCTAGAAATGTCATTTGAGACATTTTATACATGAGTACCGCAGGAACAGTGCAGTTACCAGTTTACACCAGCAGCGTTATCCTGAACTTAAATTGTGGAACTCATAATCCTTTTTACACAATTTTACTTGTATTAAATCTGTTACCACAGAGCAGGGCCGTAGCACCAAATTCTGGGCCCCTACAAAGGAGGTCCTGGTGGGCCCCCAACCCCCCCCCCCCCCCCCCCCCCATCACCAACACCAACACCAACCGATCACCTGTCCACCTGCTTGCTGTTATATTGCTGCAATATTATCCGACTTTATATTCCCTTATTTTAATAACAAGACCATTTGAAAGGGTAGTCTATTATCTGATCTTGCTTTAGGGCTGTTTATGTCCGTTTTAGCAATGATAGCGGAGCTTACGGCAGTTGACAATGGGATTTCATCTCGTGTGTTTAAAGTTTAACGTTTGTTATAATTGTACTCACCTTTCTTTGAGAAGAAGTCTGTAAGCAGCTGACTCCCCTCATTTTGTTTCTTCTCTCTCTCTTTCCTCTCTTTACGTTTCTGAGAGCCAGATTTATATTTCTTGCAGACCCGTCGCAAGGGGGGGACGAAGGGGGTGGTCGCCCAGGGCCCCGCGCTGTGACGTGAAGGTGTATATATAATACATATATAATACAGTATATATTATTATTTATTTTATTTTCAGTAAATACACTATTTACTGAACCTGTAATAAAAGCAACACGGCGATTGAAACGCAAACGTGATGAAAATGCAAATGAATATACTCCAGACCCAGAGCAGGTGTATATAACGGACTATTTTAATGTGATAGTGGACCAGGCCCTCACTGCTCTCCATACTCGTTTTTAAACAAATGCAGGTGTTTGGAAACATGTTTGGATTTCTTTTTGATCTGACCAAACTCCGTGAAATGGATGAGACTGCCTGCAAAGACAGTGCACAAGACTGAGTGATGCGCTGAGCTCGTCCGAATAAGCGCACCGGACCTCTTCACGGAGTTGAGGACTTCGAGAGATAATCCCAGAGGGGACAACTACAGCACTTCAAACACTTCGTTACCTTAAAGGGATTCAAGGAATTTTCCCTAACTGTGAGATTGCGCTCAGGATCTTATTGACTTTTCCAGTGACGGTGGCATCGGGAGAGCGAAGCTTTTCAAAGTTGAAACTAATCAAAAACAATTTGCGCACCTCCATGTCACAGGACAGACTGTGCGGGCTTGCCCTGCTATTAATTAAATAGGACATTGCATCCAAACTGGATTATAAAGATCTTATTGCTGAGTTTGCAGCCAAGAAGGCAAGGAAAGTGACTCTGACATGATCAGCTTCCGCGCAATTTACGCATGGTGAGTCCATCTGATTTGTTAGAGTTACAGTGCAGTAAATATGTTGTGTATAGTTGTAATGAAAATTAACGTATATTATGAATGAAAAGTGTCCTAATCTACTTGTTTAAAATGTCAAGATGGCAAAAATAGAGTGACGAGCTGACTTGATGTAAAGCCTCCTTGCACAGTTGATTTTCCCCATTTGAAATAAATAGCAAAAAGGCTGAGACTGTGTATGATTAGGATGTATCATTCTACCTAATAAAAACGTATTGCAGCATGATTATGCGTGCAGTAGAACTAGAATAGCGGTGTCCGTGCGGCTGTTAGTCATGCGCAATTGCGCATCCATGTCAAACTGCAGGGCCTCGCATTTCAAGTTTGCACGGGGCCTCGCACCCCCCCCCCCCTGCGACGGCCCTGATTTCTTGGGAGGTTGCGACATTATCTCTCCATCCACATACGCTAATAGTAATCAAGCTGCGCCTCACGGTGAGAAACAGCTGTTTTTGGACTTAACGATTTTGCGCATATTCCAAGGGGTGTTCACACAGAGTAATCCGTCACAACAGACTTAAGGTTTTTGGATTACAACAATATGCCATTTAATATAGGGCCCACCAAGTTTGCATTACGATCAATATCTGTCATGAAATTTAGTTTTGGTATTAACTAATATATTCAATATATAATTTTTTCCCCCTTAGCTTCCCGTGGGCCCCCCTCTGCCATGGGCCCCCCCAAGGCTGTGTAACTTTTACCCCCTGTCCGACGGCCCTGCCACAGAGGTTACAAGGTTCTGGAGCAGCTTCTGAGGAAGGTTCTGGAGTACCCTCTGGTGGACAAAGCGGAGAACAGCACTTTTGTGGCATGTTTAAAATCTTCCTTTTGTGTACAAATCCTGTGAAATCTTAATAATTGTGATTTAATAATGCAAATGTGTGTTTTGGGTGGTGACTATGTTTATGTAATAATGTGTGTGTGTCTGTTTCCTTAAAGTAAACTTTTATGTCCAATCTGTTGTGTTGAGTAAATTTGGGTCCCTTGAATATTGTGGTGTCCAAAAAATTATGAAAATAACCATCACCATCAAATAACTGAATTATGATCAACTGTGGCTTTAAATTTTATGGAAGGGTTATGATTATTGAGGGTATCCAGGAAAAACTTGTGCGTCTAAATGCTCCAGATATCATCCAGATATCTAAAATAATGGAGGGGCTTCCTTTCACATTTTTCCAGTGCAGCAGTCTCCCATTCAGCCATAAAAATATCTGCATATGCAGGGGTGAATATTTTGCCCATGGCTGTGCCTTTTATTTGTAGGAAGTATTGTCCTTCAAATTCAAAATCATTTTTGGTCAGATTAATTTCCAATAGTTGTAATAATTCCTTGTCTGGACATTTCGTTTAAACTTGGTGTCTCTGTGATGAAATATGGCTGTTCTAGACAGGTCCAAAGAGGGGTGGGTTTTGGAGTGATTTGTCCGGAATTCGGCCAAATCTCATTCATTTCTATGGGACCATTCTATGGGACCGATTTTTGTGAAAACCGTTCGACGGAACGCCACCAAAAGTCATAGCACACCGATCCGATCGAGGTGGTCGTTTTGATGCATATTTTTGTTGGGGTTTTCCTCGAAAACGGAAAAATAATAAGTAAAAACGAGAATATATATATATATATATATATATATATATATATATATATATATATATATATGCAAAGCGTGGCTCAATGCTTTGCATTCGCCACGCCTAATAATTGTAGTAATTCACTATCTGGCCTTTTAGAGTCTGGATATTTTTTCAAAAATCCTTCTTACTGAGCGTAAACCGGTTGAATATTAGATTAGATGAGTTTCAACTTTATTATCATTGAACATGTCAAAGTACAGGGCAACGAAATACAGTTAGCATCTAACCAGAAGTGCTTTTGCAGTGAAATAAATACAATGTACAGTATACACAGATACACACACACACACACACACACACACACACACACACACACACACATATATATAGATATATATATATATATATATATATATATATATATATATATATATATATATATATATATATATATATATATATATGTCTGTACATAGTGCAAAATAATAAATAACTATTGTTGTAAAGTGCAGGTCACATTTGGATGAATAAATATATTGTATGAATATCAATATTCGTATAGAGACTCTACATCCATAGAAAAGAAATATGAATTAACAGGGATCTGTAAAAATTTAACAATTTCAATAAAATGCTAAGTATCTTTTACATAGGAAGGATTCAAATAGTAATCCAAATACTCCACCGTATAATAAGTCTCACTCCCACAATTGGAGACGATAGGTCTTCAGGAGGGACTTCTAATGGAATAGTCCATTTTCTAGTCTCTTTATGGATCTTTGGAAGAATATAAAATCTCCTTCCCCTTGGTTCCAGATCACTTTTTAAATATTTCTCTTGTTTAGCATAAATGAATTTCTTACGTCTTAATTGGTTTAAAATCTTCTCCACTATAGGAATAGTTTCCCTAAATATTGAGTTGCCAATTTTTTTTATAACAAAAACCATCATTTACAAATACAAATAGAAATATACTTTATTGATCCCCCAAGGGGGAAATTCAAGTTTCAAGTACACCAGACGCTGCAGTCTGGTGTACTTGAGGAGCTGCCGGCGTCCAGCGCTCCTTCTTCATGTCCCGGTCCTGTGGTCCGAGTGTTAACTCCAGTTAACAGCCGTTAAAACCTGTTAACAGCCGTTAAAACCAGTATATCTCCACAATGGTGAATCAAGTGAGATATCACAGGTCAGAGGAGGAAACACAGATGAACCAGACTCCAAAGAACCAAACTCCCTCAGTCCGGCGAGCGATGGAGCCGACCGTCCCAGAACCCGGTTCATCATGCGGACCAGTTGCTGGCGTTACCCCTGGTGGTGCTGGCCAACCAGGTCCTCAGACGGCCACTGCCAGGTCAGCTGACCCACCTGGCGTGTAGGCTTCTGGATAGTGGCAGCATGCCGCCGCTGCAACGTCGGGGGCTCCAGTCCCAGTTCAGTTGACCCTGCATCCCGGATCCAGTGGTGGTGGTTGCCGCGGGTAGCAGTTCAGGATTAGCTTCAATGAACCGGCCCTCAGTGACACCGTCCATCTCCACCAGCCGCCCATGGTAGGTTCTTGACCGAAGTCTCTTTAGATTTGTTCCCCCTTCCATTTATCCCGAAGGACAACACCACTTATTCCACAACTAAATCCACAGGATATAGTTGTGGAACGAAGGAGCAAAGATCCCGTAGGACCTTCAGATGCAGACAGGATGTGGAACCAGTCAGACATTGTGTTGGTCGATGAAGCTCCTGATTAGCTCTGACTCCTCTCTGAGAAGGTTCATTGATTACATAAGGAGAAACTAGGTCAGCGTGGATAAAGTTCCTGACAGCAGCTTCAATGTTAGGGACATGAAGTACAACATATACTGACATGATAAGAGTCTGTCTAAAGTTCAAAATGACTCCTGCTAAAACGGCAGCAGAAGCTTCTGTGTCATCAGATACATCTGAAAAATCAGCTCAAGTTGGAGGCAGCAGTCAGCATCACCTGCAGCTCTGCTAGTTCCAGATGAATGAAGCCAGCAGAAAAAGGAAGTAAATCAGTGTTTGGTGGATTATTTCTCTGTGATGCTTCTTGACAGTAACGTCAGATGTTCATTTCCCACATCTGTCAGGAACGTTTATCTGTGGGATGAGCAGCAGAGCTGAGGATGTGGCTGCATCCTTGGAAGATCTGCCGTCTGCAAACTCGTCTGCACCATTTTCTTCATGAACATTTGTTTTTTCATGTCATTTTCTGATAGTATAATCCGCATTTGTGTTTTTTTTTAATTAATGTTTTTCCTCTTTTTTTCATCTTAATGCCTTTGTAAAGGAAGTTTGAGTGTATGAAATGTGTTTTACAAATAAACTTGATTGATCTTATCGCCTTATTCCAGCAGTGATGGATATACGCACCAACGTACTGAACATGACCGTCAGAATAAAAGTCTCTCAAGTCCAAACATTATGATGCACCTGATGGAGGGAGGTTGTTTAAAGGCTTGTTTTAATTTCAGTGTAGTGAATATAATATATGTGCTATTACATTTATATTATATTTGGAATTAGTGTAGTTTGAGATAAAATGTTTGACTCTGCAGTAAACGAGTAAGTCCAGGAAAACTGTGTCTTTTACTAATAACAAACTGTGTTATATAAAGTCTTTATTATCTAAAAGATAATCTAACCAGGTTAGATTTTAAATGTGTGTGGGTTTTTTTTTTAATGGGACCTGACGTCATTGCTCTTAAAAACAGTGGAATGGTCCTTTATCTTTCTGCTGCAACATCTGAACATGAGCCGTCAATATCCACAATAATCAGTTTAGTTGTTTCTAAAAATACAGCGAAGACTGTAAAAGTGGCATAACTCTGAACATAACTGCAGTCCAGCAACAAAATAAAAACTCTTTATTTGTTTGTTTTCTTCCTCTTCACAAAACTGCGACCTTTGGGGTTATCGGTGCTTTTATTTTGAAGGAAGGCCAGAAGTGATCAACTATTTTTTTTCTTCTTTATTGAAAATTCTTGAATTTACAAACAGACAAGGCACAACAAAGCTGCCATTAGAAAAGGCCTGTACTGAGTGGACAAATGAAAGACACGAGGAAATAGAAAATAAGGAACAAAATCAGAACAAAAGATTGTATGTGTTGTTCCAAAGTGGCGATAGGTGAGGGGTAAAGTTGTGTTTGTAAAGCATTCGCCAGTAAAACAGAACTTGCTTGTGAAAGCTGGATAGCTTAATAGGTAGCTTCTCAATGTCATAATCACATTTCAGAAGAAAATGTAATCCTCCAACAGAATTAAATACCTTACTTGGAAAAATATGTCATAAACTATCAGGGTGTTTTAAGTATGATTTAAGCCATTTCAACTTTATGGTTCCATTCAAACAATCAAAATCGATGGCTTTTAAACTACCGTCATTATAGTTTTGGACCAGGACAGATTTTTTTAAATAATGTTTTCTATTATTCCAGATAAAGTTCAAATTCATTTGGTTCACAAATTTTATAAAAGATAAGTCTAAAGCTAATGAGTATGAAGGCTGTAGAATTCTGGATAAGCTTTCAACTTTACTAAGGTAAGTTCGACCTAATATAGACGGATCTCTTTGTCCCCAAGACTTTCAAATGTTTCAAAAATTTGTCAATTTTTCTGTTAAATTCAAGAGATTTTTCTCCTCCAGATTTTTGCTTAGATGGATTCCCAAGTATTTTACTTTGGATTTAACTGGAATGCCAAAAATAGCATTTTGAGTGCATTTTTTAATCGGTAGAAGTTCACATTTATTCAAATGAAGGTATAGACCAGGTGCCTTAGAAAAAAGATTGACAGCATGTAAATCAGTAGGCATTTGTTCCAGCAACAAAACAACTGCTCGGTGGAAATTGAAAACTCTTATTTGTTTGTTTTCTTCCTTTTCGCAAATTTGTGACCTTCGGGGTTATCAGGGCTTTTTTTTTGAAGAAAGGTCGGAAGTGATCAACTATTTTTTTCTTCTTTATTGAAAATTCTTGAATTTACAAACAGACAAGGCACAACAAAGCTGCCCTTAGAAAAGGCCTGTACTGAGTGGACAAATGAAAGACACGAGGAAATAGAAAATAAGGAACAAAATAAGGAACAAAAGAATGTATGTGTTGTTCCAAAGCGGCGATAGCTGAGGAGTAAAGTTGTGTTTGTAAAGCATTCGCCAGTAAAACAGAACTTGCTTGTGAAAGCTGGATAGCTTAATAGGTAGAGGAAAAACATTCATTAATTTAAAAAACACACAGCTTCTGCTACGGTTTTAGCGGGAGTCATTTTGAACTTTAGACAGACTCTTATTATGTCAGTATATGTTGTACTTCATGTCACTTACATTGAAGCTGCTGTCAGGGACTTTACCCACTCTGACCTAGTTTCTCCTTATGTAATCAATGAACCTTCTCAGAGACCATCGGGTGACGAGAGACCGTCGGGTGACAGGAGACCGTCGGGTGACAGGAGACCGTCGGGTGACAGGAGACCATCGGGTGACGAGAGACCGTCGGGTGACAGGAGACCCTCGGGTGATGAGCAGGGCTTGACACTGACACCGGCCAACCGGCCAAATGCTGGTAAAATTTGGCTGTGGCTAGTAACAATTTCTGTCTCACAAGCAACTTTGGCTGGTAACTTATTCTTTGATATGACACATCACAATAGTTGTACCAATTGTTTGTATTTAAAATGTAAATGCAAGAATATTGTGAAGAAGAAAAAAAACTGACAGTAAAACTGTGGCTAGCATAAAGACTAAATGGCTAATGACTAAGGAAAAACACTAGCCACAGTGGCTGGTGAGCCAAAAAGTTAGCGTCAAGCCCTGGTGATGAGAGACCATCAGGTGACAGGAGACCCTCGGGTGATGAGAGACCATCGGGTGACAGGAAACCATCAGGTGACAGGAGACCATCAGGTGACAGGAGACCATCAGGTGACAGGAGACCGTTGGGTGACAGGAGACCGTCGGGTGACAGGAGACCGTCAGGTGACAGGAGACCATCAGGTGACAGGAGACCCTCGGGTGATGAGAGACCATCGGGTGACAGGAGACCCTCGGGTGACAGGAGACCATCGGGTGACAGGAGACCGTTGGGTGACAGGAGACCGTTGGGTGACAGGAGACCGTCAGGTGACAGGAGACCGTTGGGTGACAGGAGACCGTCGGGTGACAGGAGACCGTCAGGTGACAGGAGACCATCAGGTGACAGGAGACCCTCGGGTGATGAGAGACCATCGGGTGACAGGAGACCCTCGGGTGACAGGAGACCATCGGGTGACAGGAGACCGTTGGGTGACAGGAGACCGTTGGGTGACAGGAGACCGTCAGGTGACAGGAGACCCTCGGGTGATGAGAGACCATCGGGTGACAGGAGACCCTCGGGTGACAGGAGACCATCGGGTGACAGGAGACCGTTGGGTGACAGGAGACCGTCAGGTGACAGGAGACCCTCGGGTGATGAGAGACCATCGGGTGACAGGAGACCATCGGGTGACAGGAGACCGTCGGGTGACAGGAGACCGTCGGGTGACAGGAGACTGTCGGGTAACGTGAGGCCGTTGGGCAGCAAGTTTACGATGAAAAGCACTTGATGTAAAAAAAGAACATTAAGAACATTATTTTGAAAATACCGTGATTTTTACAATAAAATAATTGAACTTAAAATTTGCTTATTTTTATCAAAAAGATTTACAAATGATTTTGTAAAATGAGCTTTTTCACAAAATTTGTGACTTTACAACAAGAATTGACTGGAAGAGTTTCTGTGGAAACACGACTGAGGTTCACAAACCAGCAGACGTCTGGATCAACGTCCTCTGGACAGGTGAGACCAGAACCATGTTGGAGGAGACCAGGACCACCTCAGACCTGCTGTGAAGCACGGTGGGGGATGGGTGATGATCTGGGACCTGGACAGCATGCAGACACTGAGTGGACCATGAAGTGATCTGTAGACCAGCATATTCTGGAGACAAATGTGAGTCCATCTGACAGCTGATGATTGGCTGAAACTGGGTCATGTGACAAGACGTGATCCCAAACACAGCAGCAGATCTGCATCAGGATGGATGAAGAAGAAAAGAATCAAAGAGTCAAAGTCCAGACCTGAACCTGACTGGACCTTCAGAGAGCTGGTCAGAGGTCATGCGACAAACCGAAGACGTCATCAAGGAAACAACTAACAACAGTCTTTTTTTTCTGGATTCATTTTTGGTAAATAAATAAAATGACAGTGAGAACATTTCAGTTTCCAACAACGAACTGCTGCTCATCACTGCAGAAATCAGCAATCGTCCCCTTTCAGCCACTTTCCCAACAAAAACCTTTGGTCCAAGTCAGAGTTTGAACTTTGAAGTGTGTGATGTCACTGCAGCAGACAGACTTTATAAAAGAGCTGACGGAGATGTTCCAGAGCTGTTCCAGAGCTGTTCCAGAGGTGATCCAGAGGTGCTCGTCCAGGCTTCTCATCCACCAGTGATGGACTTCAGCCGGCTGAGTCTGTTACTGCTGCTGAGCTGCTGCACGGCTGCACGTAAGTCCAGAAGATTCCACGACTGAAGAGCTTCTGGAGTGTCTTCAGCAAACTGTTACTAATGACCTTAATAATGACTGTCTTTATTTAGGTGGTCACTTGAATGAAATGAGAATGAAAGATATAAGCTGGAGCTGTCCTTCATCGCAAGCTGATGCTTGTTCTAACAGTAAATGATTAAATCTAAGGTTTTCTGGCGAGCTGAGGCTCATTTATGATAATAAACAATCAAATTTTTGTCCAGATCAAAGATCCCAATGAGAACAGAACGGTTTCAGTGTGGTTTAGACTCTGTCCCCTACTTCCAGCTCGATGCTTCAGCTTTACTGTCTGGCCTTCGTTTCAACCTCCTTTACGTTTTTGTGTCTTTCAGAGGAAAACGATGACCCACCAAAGCAGCCGTGTCTGTGTAAGTTCCTCCTACAAACCCACCGCTGACACCAAGATGAACATTTGTTTCATTTCGTTTCATTTGTTTTCACCACTTCTCAGTAGAAAACATGAACAGAGATTGTTGGAAAACTGGGTTTGTGTGTTTTGTTTGTGCAGTGATAGTCGACGCAAACAGACACACTGACCTGCTGACGGATCAATGCTGGTTACCAAACACAGATATCAGAGGAGCTCCTGGACCTCTGAGCTGTTAACGGTTTAGTTTAAAACCTCACTAACATTCAGCTGGGGGGTTCAAAGGTCACTGAGAGGAATAATCCTCTCGATCACATGTGTCAAATATCTGGGCCTCCGCTTCGTCTGATTGGTCCTGCCAGAGAGAACAAAGAAAGTCTAATGGGCCGTCGATGTGACGGTGATCGATTCAGATCGACATCAAGAACAGGAATCACTGAGGTGACGGCAGTGGCAGGAGACAGTTGGGTGCCAAGAGACTGTTGGGTGACAACAGACCGTTGGGTGACAGGTGACTGTTAGGTGACAATAGACCGTTGGGTGACAAGAGACCGTTGGGTAACAGGAGACCATTGGGTGACAGGAAACTGAAGGGTGACAGGAGACCGTTGGGTGACAGGAAACAGAAGGGTGACAGGAGACCGTTGGGTAACAGGAGACCATTGGGTGACAGGAAACTGAAGGGTGACAGGAGACCGTTGGGTGACAGGAGACCATTGGGTGACAGGAAACTGAAGGGTGACAGGAGACCGTTGGGTGACAGGAGACCATTGGGTGACAGGAAACTGAAGGGTGACAGGAGACCGTTGGGTGACAGGAAACAGAAGGGTGACAGGAGACCGTTGGGTAACAGGAGACCATTGGGTGACAGGAAACTGAAGGGTGACAGGAGACCGTTGGGTGACAGGAGACCATTGGGTGACAAGAGACCGTTGGGTGACAAGAGACCGTTGGGTGACAGGAAATTGAAGAGTGACAGGAGACCATTGGGTGAAAGGTGACCGTTGGGTGACAAGAGACCATTGGGTGACAGGGACCTGAAGGGTGACAGGTGGATATTGGGTGATGAGAGACTGTCAGACAACAATAGACTGTCGGGCAATGAGAGACCGTTGGGCAACAGGAGACTGAAGGGTGACAAGAGACCGTTGGATGACAGGTGACCGTTAGGTGACAATACACCATTGGGTGACAGGTGACCGTTGTGCGACAAGAGACCGCTGGGTGACAGGAGACTGAAGGGTGACAGGAGACCAGCCGGGCAATGAGAGACTGCCGGGCGATGAAAGGGGATGTAAGGCGAAGGGAGACAGTCAGGTGACAAGAGACCGTTGGGCGACGGGAGACCATCAGGTGACAAGAGACTGTCGGGCGATGGGAGACTGTTGGACGATAAGAGACAAGGTGACAGACCGTCAGGTGACAAGAGACCGTCGGGCGATGGGAGACTGTCGGGCGATAAGAGACCGTCAGGTGACAAGACGCTGTCGGGCAACAAGGGACTGTCAGGCAACAAGAGACTGTCAGGCAATGGGAGACTGTTGGGTGACAGGAGACCGTTGGGCGATGAGAGACTGTCAGACAATGGGAGACCATTGGGCAACAAGAGACTGTTGGGTGATGGGAGACCGTCGGGCGATGGGAGACTGTCGGGTGACAGGAGACCGTTGGGTGATGAGAGACTGTGAAACGATGGGAGACCGTCGGGCGACAAAAGACTGTCGGGCGATAAGAGACCGTCGGGGGATAGGAGACCGTTGGGTGATGAGAGACTGTCAGACGACAATAGACTGTCGGGTGACAAGAGACGGTTGGATGACAGGTGACCGTTTGGTGACAATACACCATTGGGTGACTGGGGACCGTTGGGCGACAAGAGACCATTGGATGACAGGAGACTGAAGAGTGACAGGAGACCAGTCGGGTGATGAGAGACGGTCGGGAAATGAGAGACTGTAAGGCGACGGGAGACAGTCAGGTGACAAGAGACCGTTGGGTGAAAGGTGACCGTTGGGTGACAAGAGACCATTGGGTGACAGGAGACTGAAGGGTGACAGGTGGATGTTGGGTGATGAGAGACTGTCAGACAACAATAGACTGTCGGGCAATGAGAGACCGTTGGGCAACAGGAAACTGAAGGGTGACAGGAGACCAGCCGGGCAATGAGAGACTGCCGGGCGATGAGAGGCGATGTAAAGCGAAGGGAGACAGTCAGGTGACAAGAGACCGTTGGGCAACGGGAGACCATCAGGTGACAAGAGACTGTCGGGCGATGGGAGACCGTTGGACGACAAGAGACCGCCAGGTGACAAGAGACCGTCGGGCGATGGGAGACCGCTTGGCGACAAGAGACCGTCGGGCGACGGGAGACCGTCGGGCGACGGGAGACCGTCGGGCGATGGGAGACTGTCGGGCGATAAGAGACCGTCAGGTGACAAGAGGCTGTCGGGCAACAAGGGACTGTCAGGCAACAAGAGACTGTCAAGCAATGGGAGACTGTTGGGTAACAGGAGACCGTTGGGCGATGAGAGACTGTCAGACAATGGGAGACCATTGGGCGACAACTGTCGGGTGATGGGAGACCGTCGGGCGATGGGAGACTGTCGGGTGACCGTTGAGTGATGAGAGACTGTGAGACGATGGGAGACCGTCAGGCCGTCGGGCGACAAAAGACTGTCGGGCGATAAGAGACCGTCGGGGGATAGGAGACCGTTGGGTGATGAGAGACTGTCAGACGACAATAGACTGTCGGGTGACAAGAGACCGTTGAATGACAGGTGACCGTTTGGTGACAATACACCACTGGGTGACTGGGGACCGTTGGGCGACAAGAGACCATTGGATGACAGGAGACTGAAGAGTGACAGGAGACCAGTCGGGCGATGAGAGACTGTCGGGAAATGAGAGACTGTAAGACGACGGGAGACAGTCAGGTGACAAGAGACCGTTAGGCGACAGGACACTGCCGGGCGATGGGAGGCCGTCGGGCAACAAGAGACCTCCAGGCGACAGGAGACTGTCGGGCGACGAGTTTACAATAAAAAGCACTTGATGTAAAAAAAGAAAATCATTTTGAAAATACCGTGATTTTTACAATAAAATATTGAACTTAAAAGTTGCTAATTTTTATCAAAAAGATTTACAAATTATTTTGTAAAATGAGTTTTTTCACAAAATGTCTGACTTTATGACAAAAATTGACTTTTAAAAGTGCCGTTTAATAACAAAATTTTTACAGTAAAAAGTCACGATGAAGCAAAAAGTTGCTAACTATTCATAAAAAAGTCACAATTTTGTAAAGTTCTCTTGTTTACAACAAAAATTTGTGATTTTACGATACGATGAAATCATAATTTTATGTCAAAAAGTATTGATTTTGCAAAAGTTGATGTTTTTGTTTAAGAACATAAAATCTCGATCTAACATTTTTTTCAAAAGTCATGATTTTGAAAGTTGCGATTTTACAAGAAAAAAAATGTGATTTTAGGACAAAATTGCAATATTACAATAAAAAGCCTTAATTTTTTTCTAAATTTGAGATTTTACTACAAAATGATTTTTTTTTTTAATTATCTTTTGTGATATTTTCAAATTCAGCACTTTACAACACAAATGTGTGGTTTCAGGACTAAAACATGTAATTTTAATAGTGAACCCTTTAATAGCTAACCCTAACCCTAAACAGCGTAAAACCAGGACCGGAGTCCGTTAACCGGAGCCTTCAAGAAAAACAACCAAGAACTCAGAATCCACATTTTAAAATCAGCGCTGCTGAACCAACACAAGTTTGTTTGTTCAGACCAGAAACAGGACCAAGAGTTTGTCAGAAACATCATCTTAGACCGAGTCCAGGAACTAGCAGGACACCTGACAAGTTACCATGGTGTTGATGTGGACTGAGATGAAACGGTTTGACACCTCTGCTTTAAGGTCTAAGCTTTTGTAGCAGCCAACAAAGAATCTAAAACGAACAAGAAAAAAAAACATCTTTACTTTCTTCACCACAGCTCTGAACTGGGTCTCACCTTTGGTGTCTCTCCATCAAAAATCCTGCTCCAGTGAAAATCTCCACTCCATTCATGTAGATCCTGAGTGTTTGTGACAAATCAAAATAATTTTTTTTGTCTTGGATCATTTCTGTGACCAGTACAAAAATACAAATCAAGGACCGCTGAGATTCAACTTGAGGAAAAATGACAATTTCTTCTTCATTCTGATTGGATGACGTCCGATGTCACTTAACTGTCCGTCCAACCAGTGAAGATTTCCTGGAGGTGCTGACGATCCTAACCTGTCAAACCATTCCTGAGATACGGCCTTGAACAAACACCTGCAGCTGAGCTGATGCACCACCAGGGGGCGCACTGCACGTAAACTGAAAAGAGCAGCCCAAAACAGTTCAGAGAGGAAGAAAACATTTATATATATCAGATAAAACTCAATGACAGCTGTGACTGAACGGACCAAAATGGACAGTTAGGAAAGTTCTGCTTCAAGTCTCGGTCTAATCAACGCTGAGATGTTCTAGAATGGGACCCTGGTATGATCAGGTTTCTAGACAGATTAGATGTTTTAGATTAGGGAAGTTATTTTTACCAGGTGACGGAACTGTTGGGCTGAAATCACATCTCTCAATAAAACCTTGTGGTCTTCTTCCAGTGGCATCCAGGTTCAAGTTGCACAGGAAGTATATGTACCAGTACACCACAGAGAGCCAGAACGGCGTGGTGGGCACCACCAACCTCCGGAATGGCGCCAGAGTCTCCTGTCAGGTGACCAGTGTTTGATGCCCTGTTGAACTGATCACGGCGTCGTTAGCTGACCGCCGTCCGCTCTCACACGTCTGCAGGTAGAGGTGGAAGCCCCCCAGCCCTGCAGCTTCATCGTCCACACCAGAGAATGCGTCCTCAGCGAGGTGTCTGTCATGGATCCTCACGGACAGCCGGTGTTCGGGCCGGCGCCGGGCTCCGAGGCCTTCAGAGCCAGCATGGAGAAGTTAGTACAGAAGGGTTGGTTGTGATCTTCACAGACAGACGGAAGTGGAAGCAGAGAATCAGGTGTAAAACCTGGAGGAGACAGCAGGGTCAGGGGTCAGCAGGATCAGCAGGGGTCAGCAGGGGTCATCAGGGTCATAAGGGGTCATCAGGGTCATCAGGTGTCAGTTTAAAAGATGAACCCTGAGATTTCTGATGGGTTTCTGGGAAACAGACTGACCAAGTTCATACTTAAGAGAAACTTTACTTCATTTATTTGACGTTTTATTACAAAACTGCACAGAACACCAGCTGAAATACAAGAAATAAGCTCTAAAATCAGGAAAGGAAATGACTCAATGCTGCTGATGTTATCTGAATATGGTTTTAATGGTTCCCAGTTCAGGTCTGATGGATGTTCGAGGGTTTTCAATAAAGGATTTTATTGTTGTTAACAGAAACAATAAACTCCAATCAGGAGTCTGAAAGAAAACATTTGTGAATAGAAATCAAGAAGTTCTAGAATAGATCTCTGAGGAACACCGCAGGGGGAAGATGTGAACTTTCAGATTCATAAAAGTTGATCATGTTCACTTCAAAAATATTCCTGCACCCAGGAACCCTCTGAAGTTCACTATGGAGGACAAAATCATGTGCAGCTTTACCCCGAGACTGATGAGCCTCTGAACATCCTCAACATCAAGAGAGGGATCATTTCTGCTCTCATGGTGCCAGATGAGGAGGACGGACAGAAAAGCGTCCTGGTGAGTGTCCTCTACCGACCTAAACTGGGGGTGGAAAGAAAACACAGATGGATATAAACAAAATAAAATGTCTGATGGACACGTCTGCTTTGCTTTAAAGATGTCACCCCTGAACTGAATATCTGTATTTTGTTCTTCAGACCACAGTGCACGGCCAGTGTTCTACAGAATATGTGGTGAATATGAGGCAGGACATCGCCACAGATGTGACACTTTCCAGAGATCTCTCCCAGTGCGACCAGTTCTACAGCAGGGATCTGACCAGCAGCCCACTGGCTCTACTGCAGAAACTGGTGGGTTCTGAGTTTGGTTGGTTTAGGCTCTGAGTTTGGATGGTTTAGGTTCTGAGTTTGGGTGGTTTTTAGTTTCTGAGTTTTGGGTGGTTTTTAGGTTCTTTGTTTGGGTGGTTTAGGTTCTATGTTTGGGTGGTTTAGGTTTTATGTTTGAGTGGTTTAGGTTCTGAGTTTGGGTGGTTTAGGTTCTATGTTTGGGTGGTTTAGGTTCTATGTTTGGGTGGTTTAGGTTCTATGTTTGGGTGGTTTAGGTTCTATGTTTGGGTGGTTTAGGTTTTATGTTTGGGTGGTTTAGGTTCTGAGTTTGGGTGGTTTAGGTTCTATGTTTGGGTGGTTTAGGTTCTATGTTTGGGTGGTTTAGGTTTTATGTTTGGGTGGTTTAGGTTCTGAGTTTGGGTGGTTTAGGTTCTATGTTTGGGTGGTTTAGGTTCTATGTTTGGGTGGTTTAGGTTCTATGTTTGGGTGGTTTAGGTTCTATGTTTGGGTGGTTTAGGTTTTATGTTTGGGTGGTTTAGGTTCTGAGTTTGGGTGGTTTAGGTTCTGAGTTTGGGTGGTTTAGGTTTTATGTTTGGGTGGTTTTAGGTCCAGCAGCAGAATGAGCTCGTGTTCTTACTGACTACTGCAGTCCTTCTGGACTGGCAGACCTGCATGGTGCTTCTCTTTTTTAAGATGGGGCACCACACTCCTCAGCCTACCTGGTCAGGTCTATGAGGGGGTGGTGGAGAGTCTGGTCTATAGTAGAGCCCCAGATTTAGAAGGAACTATGCAGGTTCTGTTCTGGCCGTGGAACACTGAACCAGTTCTCCTCCCTCACTAGGGTCCTGGAGGGAGCATGGAAGTTTGTTCAACCAGTCCAACATGTGCTTTGTGGACTTGGAGAAGCCATTTGACTGTGTTTACGGGAGTTTTCTGAGGAGGTGATCCAGGACTTAGGTGTATGGGGTCTGTTGCCATTCAGTCCCTGTAAAGAGTTTGGTCCACATTGCTGCTAGAGAGTCAGATTTGTTCCATTGAGAGTTGGACTCGGTCACACCTTTTGTCACCGAGTCTGTTTATAATTTTTATGGACTTCCAGCCAAGGAACGAAGGGTTTCCTGTTCGGTGGTGTCCAGATTCCATCTCGGCTTTTTGCAGATGAGGTGGTCCTCTTAGCTTGACCAAGTGAGGATCTTCAGCTCTCACTGGAGACCATGAATCTCTGTCCGAAACGGGTGGAATGCTCTCTCAGGGTCAGAGTGAAGTTCTGATTCAAGTGTTGGAGTTTAAGTATCTCATGGTCTCTATCATGAATGAGGAAACACTGGGGCAGGACTGGTGGATCACCGCAGTGATGTGGACTCTCTACTGGTCTGTTGTGGTGAAGAGAGTTGAGACAAGACTCTGTTTACCAGTTGATCTTTGTTCCTGTCCTCATCTATGGTGTATGTGTAGTGACTTAAGCAATGGCGCCACCATGTGGTGGCTAGGGGTGGCTACAGCTACCACTGGATTACTCTGAGCCACCCCTTAGCCACCCCAAGGAGGCACATTGGATTTATGTAGATCTAGGAAATATATTTTAAACATAGGCTTCTATAGTTTTAACAGAAATAGCAACAATAAAAATATATATTAGTAAGAATAAGAATCAGACCACAACGGGATCCCTACGCCCAATGTTACATGCAGTAGATCCATTGCTCCGTTCAGATCCCTCCTCCCCCTCCCCTCTCTTCGACCCGATGTTGGGAGGTGCTGCTGAAGTCAGTTTGGAAACTGAAGAAAGCATGCAGTGCATTCAAGCAGCAAAACCAATGCTACAACGAATTCTTCTGAAAAGGACTTTTGTGGGTATGTATGTTATACAAAGTTTGCAGGGTTTGTGTAGTATATTTATTTGACTGGATATACGTGGATATACTTTATACATGTGCATACTGAAAGAGTGAGACTTTTGCTTGCTCTATGAAGTTAGCATGCTAAGCGGAAAAGTTAGCATAGCTAACTAACCACTTTGCTGAATTGCTTTCAATCTACAGAGGTTAGAGGATGAAACGAAAACACGATATATCACATTTTTTTTGGCAAGAGTGGAAGTATTAGTGAGAAGAAAAGTGAGAATGTTGAGAAGCAGAACCCCGATGTAGAAGAAGTACCGGTATGCAGTGAGGATGAGTCCAGGGTGGGAACAGGGACAGAAGGTGCAGACAATGAATCAAGAATTCCTGGGCCTGAAGGTAACATTCAGCTACTGAATTGGATGATGAAGACATCAGTAGTAGAAATCCATTGATCTTGCTGTTGTGCATTAAGTGTTAAATTAGCCATTATGAAATGTTACAAAAATGGGTTGGATGTTTCTTCCTTCAAGGAAGAAACATCCAACCCATTTTTTGTAACATTTCATAATGGCTAATTTAACACTAGTAGTAGAAATCAATGGATTTCTACTACTAATGTCTTCATCATCCAATTCAGTAGCTGAATGTTAACCTTCAGGCCCAGGAATTCTTAATTCATCATCTGCACCTTCTGTCCCTGTTCTCACCCTGGACTCATCCTCACTGCATACCGGTACTTCTTCTACATCGGGGTTCTGCTTCTCAACATTCTCACTTTTCTTCTCACTAATACTTCCACTCTTGCCAAAAAAATGTGATATATCGTGTTTTCGTTTCATCCTCTAACCTCTGTAGATTGAAAGCAATTCAGCAAAGTGGTTAGTTAGCTATGCTAGCTTTTCCGCTTAGCGTGCTAACTTCATAGAGCAAGCAAAAGTCTCACTCTTTCAGTATGCACATGTATAAAGTATATCCACGTATTTCCAGTCAAATAAATATACTACACAAACTCTGTATAACATACATACCCACAAAAGTCCTTTTCAGAATTCGTTGTGTGTTGGCCATTTTATTGTCATGAATAGTTGAATAACATAAATATACAAGTTAATATAAGTAAAGTGATAATAAAATACTGTTAAAATATATAATATAAATATATTATTTATATATATATATATATATTATATATATATATATATATATATATATATATACATAGTCATGGAAAAAATTATTAGACCACCCTTGTTTTCTTCAGTTTCTTGTTCATTTTAATGCCTGGTACAACTAAAGGTACATTTGTTTGGACAAACATAACGATAACCACAAAGATTGCTCATAAGAGTTTTATTTAAGAGCTGATATCTTACCATTTTCCTTGGTTTTCTTGATTATAACCTAAATCACTTAAGTTTTTACATCAATAGCTATGGCGTTGTACTGCCAAAAACACTGCTTTTATGCATTCAGTGTTTTCTTTTCTGTCTGTTTTAGTCACATGATGACGTTTAGTGGTACCAGGTATTAAAATGAACAAGAAAGTGAAGAAAAAATGGTGGTCTAATAATTTTTTCCATGACTGTATTTATTTATTTATTTATTTTTGGTTGGGTATGCCACCCTAAGAATTTGCCTTGCCACCCACTAGCCACCATCAGATTTTTTTTTCTGCTGGCGCCACTGGACTTAAGAATGAGCTTGTGGATGCAAGCAGCTGAGATCAGTCTCCTATGTAAGGTGGAAACATAAGGCGTAGAGTTGAATTGATGGATTATATCAGTACTGGCATCGGCCCTGGGAATGAGTTTCAGACATGTCCAACCAGGATGAAGCCCTCAGGCAGACCCATGACACGCTGGAGAGAAAATGTACCTTTCTAAGTGTGTTATAAACCCTGAACATTCGGTACATAGGCCAGCAATCATGAAAGTGACAATTCAAGTTCCCGTGAAGTGAAAATATCTTTCAACATTGCACTGTTTTTCAGAATAACCCCTTGTCCAAACTCATCACAAGCTCTCAGAGCTGCAACTACCAGATTGATAACAAAGGAAAGCACATCAACACAGCCATGTGCACGGAGAGACACGTCTACCTGCCCTTCTCCAATGGGTAAGTCCCGACCTGGAAGCAGGTCTGATGTTGATGCATCGTGTTGAGCAGCATTAACAGTCATCTTCCCATCTGCCTCCCAGGGAGAACGGAATATCGTCTGTGGTGAGCCAGGACCTCAGATTCATGAGCATGAAGAGGAGCAGCAACAGAGAGTTTGGTGAGTTCTAGCTCCTGTTGTGGACTGTTTTAGAGACCATCTGGAGATCTGACCTAACATCTGTGATCACTGAAACATGTGGGAGCACAGATGTGGACCCCAGCCAGGCCAAGCCTCTCCACTTTGAAGACCCGGATGACAAAGCTCCGGTCCAGACGAAGGATGCCGTTCTGAGCACCCTGCAGGAGCTCGTGTCCTTGGCAGGCACAGACCAGGGCCAGGAGAGGACCAGTCTCTTCCAGAAGCTGGTGTCCACTATGAGAGTCCTGAGGAACGAGACGCTCAGCCAGGCGGTGGCTGAGATGGTGGATGTGTCAAAGTGGCTCACCTTCCAGGCTCTGATCCAGTGTGGAACCCCAGAGTGCACCAGCGCCATCATGCAAGTCATCTGGACCATCGATGGGGTGGGGCTGGAGGTGGACGCTCTGGTCTACGGGCTGAGTCTCCAGGCGAATCCTGATGCTGCACGTGTGCGAGACATGCTCAGCATGGCTCAGTATAAGCAGAGCAAGGCCATCATGTACGCTCTGGCCAACACAGTGAAGAAGTGAGTAGAGGTGTGATTATTGCGGCTGCTGGACTGCTAATGAACCTGCAGCATCAGATTTAATCTTCTGGCTCGTTCCAACAGGTTTCATAAAGGAGGAGTGACTCCGGTGGT
>JAGFBZ010001537.1:497500-592494 GCA_018398805.1 Hirundichthys speculiger | reverse complement strand
ACTGTATTTCCTATAAATTAATTTGCCATTGTTTTTGAACAAAATGATGGAGAAGTTGCAATTGTTTTTTTTTCTTCTTGTACAAATTGCCCTTTACTGAATTAAGTAGTTGCTAAATTAATCAGATTAATTGGCTTGACTGAGTTTACATGTTTTTTAACTTAAACCTTTACTTTCGAAAATTCACATTTAAATTGTTGGTAATCTTGCATATTACTAAGCACAATGCCAAAATGTTGCCAATAGTGAGTATGCTTGGATCCACTACTGTCCACTAATATCAAGGACGTTAATGTTTATCATAACCAAGCAAACATGGAGTTATAAAATAACTAGTTTATTTTCATTTGATTTGTTTTAATACAGTATCACACTTTGCTCTTTCAAACTTTGCAATTACTTTCTTTACTCTTGTTTAACAAAAGACATGCAATGTTATGGCTAGGGTTATTTTAATAAAAAAAAAAAAAGTATCTGAACATCCCATTTTGCGTGCCCCATGCCCCCAGACCCCCCTAGGGGGGGCCCTTTGGGCCTTGCAACTCCTACTTCACTCAACGCAATTTCTACTTTCAAAAGTTGTGAAAACACTGATTAGGTGGTAATATTATTTATTTATTATTATTTAATATGTTTATCCAAAGCGTTACAATTATGGCGGTAAAGGTTTAATGGCTCTCACTCCCATAATGCTAATAAATAGATGTTAATCAATCATATGTGATATAAATAATAGATTTTCTTTCTGTTTAAAAAAATGCAAGCATATAAGTAACTATAAAATAGGAGTATGAAATATATAAATAGTTTGTATGTGTGTGTGTCATAACAATGGTTGTTATAGACTGAATTAAGCCTCTAAAAAGTATGCCAGCATTTGTGGACTTCTGGTTTAAAGTCTTAAAAAAAATAAAGCAGATCCCTGTGACCCTGTATAGGACAAAATGGGTATAGATGATGGGTGGATGGATGAATGGATGGATGGATAACCAGAACATTAAAAAGATGTGATTAATTTATGATTAATTGCGAGTTAACTATAAAAATCTTTTCGAATAATCGTGATTAAAAAATGTATGTGACTGACAGGCCTAGTGAAAATACATATTAGAGTTTTAAACATCATAGTTAGTGTGGCAGCATCGTAACTCTATAAAGGTGCTGCAAGGAAGGAAACTTTCCTCAGGACAGAACAGACACTACTCTTTATTATAGCAGCTTCAGTGTTCAGATAGTCATAAAATACAATATCTGTAAACAAGCTCTGCAGCTGGCTGGCAGCCAATGAGTTAACAGTAATTGAAATGAGTGGTTGAATATTATTTTTTACTGAGTCATAGTCTCATATTTTAAGAGAATAGAGTTTCTTAAATAATACTATACATTGATCTTAAATAACATGAAAACCTGACATGTACCTTACCTTAAGTATGGTACCATGCTTCCTAAAAAAGATGAAATCAATAAAATGTTTAATAGATCAGAATGTTATCTCTGTTATTTCTTTCCTTTAGTAATTGTAAAATCATGAGTTATTTTATCAATAACCTTATTGTCTTCATCATATTTTTATTTTTCCAAAATGATATTTGAAAAATAGCAATCGTCTTATAATCAATTGTCTCCTATATTTGAGCCAATACGGTAATTTACTAGAAATCTAAATAAATAGAAATCTTTTATTGGCATTTTACAGGAGTGATATGAGATTAAAAAAGTAACTATGGGGCCGCCCCGGTGGCGCAGTGGTTGGGGCAGGTGGCCCATGTGCAGAGGCTAAAGTCCTCGTGCGGCTGGTTGTGAGTTCGATTCCCGGCTCAGCGACCCTTTGCCGCGTGTCTTCCCCGTTCTCTCTGCCCCCCTCCCTGTCTCTCTACTGTCAATAAAGGCCACTAGAGCCAAAAAAATCTTAAAAAAAAAAAAGTAACTATGGATACAGCTGAATAAGAAAGGTAAAGGAGGGAAGAGAAAAGTTAAGGATACCAGTCAGTGGATCATGTTGGTGTCTCCCCTGCACATAGACCTATAGCAGTATAGATATGTTGAGGCTGTGTGTTCAAGAGCCGTCTGCTCTAGTCTGGTCTTCATCCATTCCTGTAACCATAGCTATGACTAATGACCCTAAAACACTATTGTTGAAACTAACTATAGGCTCTACTAAACAGATCTTTTTCCATGAATGGAAAAGTTGTTCTGAATTACACATGCATTATCCAATCTGCTTGAAGATTCATGTATTTGATGACTCTTTCACACTGAACAAGTGCATCTGACAATCTTGGACAGTGCTACTGTCTTGTCAAAGGACCGTGATCTCGGTCACATCATTTAGGGTATTTTGTATCCGTGCTTCATCAGATCAGCCTTGGATTCCTACACCTCATACTGAAAAATGAGCCTAGCCTGGCCTCAGTCACAATCGACATTTTGTGCATGGATGAGTCTGAGGTAACAGCAGTAATGTGCTTAGTTTTCCTGGTTCTTGTTAGAACTCTGGCAACAGGGTTCATCATGATCTGAAGCTGTCTAATCAGACAAAAGATCCTTATGGTAGTCAAGTCTACTGGAGATGAAGGCTGGATAGATTTCTGTAAATCTGCCGTGGATATCAAATCTCTGACTCTTTATATTTGTTTAAGATTATACACAGATGTGACAGTTACGGTTTTGATATGGCAGGTTAGAACTCAGCTCTGAGTAGATTCAACTTCAGTTCTTTTTGTTTTCATACCTCTGGATTCGAATTGTGCAGCAGCCTTTCCATTTTTAAAGCCAAATTGGATATTTACTGTATTGTCTTTATTCCTGACTGGATTTGGAAGGTGGTGGACACCTGGGAGGTAGTGGCAATGGGTGCGAGGGCCCGATAAACGCTGCTTGCAGCTTTAATTATTATTATTATTATTATTATTATTATTCTCCGAAATGAATCGCCTTTTTGGGGGCCTTAACATACTCGAAAACTCACGAGATTTTGCACACGTATTCATTGTCTGCGAAATTTACATATTTTATGGGTGCTGCGCATGGGCACACAAAAGTGGCTCAATAGCGCCACCTTGTTTTTTTAAAACGACGAGCCCCTCGATATGCTTCTACCTACAGACATGAACTTTGTGTGACTGATGTATCATCCTCAGACCTACAAAAAAGTCTCATGGACCCCTGCTCTAACTTCCACAGGAAGTCCGCTATTTTTAATGGAACATGCAGTTCCTCCAATATTTTGGTCATTTCAAGGCCTCGTACTTTAACGAACTCCTCCCAGAGATTTGGTCCGATTGACTCCAAACTTGTTTTGTTCTAATCTAGACACATGGCCGAAGAAAGTTTGCGAAGCATATAACTTTTTACCAGAGGGCGTGGCTGCAGTGACGCGGCGAAGTTTGATGTCATTTCGAAGACTCGCCATGAAAAAGAAATGGACTGTAACTCGGCCATAAAGTGTTTAATCTGGTCCAAAACGGATCAGTATGATCGTAGTCCCATCCTTATCACATAGCAGCTATCAGATTAAGGAACCGTTATAGCGCCACCTATTGGCAACTGGAAATGTCAAGTTATGCATTAGGCATCCCTGCCTAGAGTGTGATGAGCCGACAGACCTCAAACCAGTTCAAATCAGTAGTAAAGTCATTGAAGATGATTGACAGTGAAACTGTAACTTTTTATCAAAGGGCGTGGCTGTGATAGTACGGCGAAGTTGGATGTCTCGCCACGAATGGAAAAGTTGTTATAACTTGCACATGCATTGTTCAATCTGCACCAAAAGCTATATGTCTGATGATTCTTCCACCCTGAACAAGTGTATATGACAATCTTGGATGAACTCCATAGCGCCACCATCTGGTCATAGGAATATGATTTTTGTCTTATTATGTCCATTATTTACCTTCCTCTTCATCGTATCAGCCTGAGAAGCGGTCAGACTGAAGTCAGAAGGGTGCTGATGCATTTTGTACAATTTCATGTATGCACGTCCAACAGTGCCAGCGCTATTCATCATAAAACAGGAAGTGCTCTTCTCCAAAATAAATTGCCTTTTTGGGGGCCTTAACATACTCAAAAAGTTGCAAAATTTTCCACACATATTAGTTGTGTGAGAATTTTACATATTTTATGGGTGCTGCACATGGGCACACAAAAGTGGCTCAATAGCGCCACCTTGTTTTTTTTAAAACGACGAGCCCCTCGATATGCTTCTACCTACAGACATGAAATTTGTGGGACTGATGTATCATCCTCAGACCTACAAAAAAGTCTCTTGGACCCATGCTCTAATTCTCACAGGAAGTCCGCTATTTTTAATGGAACATGCAGTTTCTCCAATATTTTGGTCATTTCCAGGCCTCGTACTTTAACGAACTCCTCCCAGAGATTTGGTCCGATTGACTCCAAACTTGTTTTGTTCTAATCTAGACACATGGCCGAAGAAAGTTTGCGAAGCATATAACTTTTTACCAGAGGGCGTGGCTGCAGTGATGCGGTGAAGTTTGATGTCATATCGAAGACTCGCCATGAAAGAGAAATGGGCTGTAACTCGGCCATAAAGTGTTTAATCTGGTCCAAAACGGATGAGTTTGACTGTAGTCCCATCCTTAATACATAGCAGCTATCAGATTGAGGAAATCTTGTAGCGCCACCTATTGGCAACAGGAAATGTCATCTTTTGCATTAGGCATCCCTGCTTCGTGTGTGATGAGTCGACACACTGCAAGCCATATTAAATCAGTTGGAAACACATTAAAGATACCAGAGAGTGAAAATTGTAACTTTTCATCAAAGCGTGTGGCCATTAGAGGTCACCAAAGTTTGATATCTATGAATGAAAAAAGTCTGATCTAGTTGTCATGCTTTTCAAGACAAAGACCGTTCTTTGTCTTTAAAAGGCATGGATAATTGCTGGATATGACACAGATTTTCTTGTAGCAATGCTAATTTGTGCCTTCAGTGTTTCCGTAGCTGGTTCAGACGACAAATGTCCGAGAGAGTTTCAGTTGACAGGTTGTCAGAGAGAGACAGACAGCAGGAAAACTCCCATCCTTTTTATATGGCCAGAAAACGTTTGCCTGTGAGTATTATTTTTATGTTCAGATGTTGTAACACCGCATTTAGAGAACGTTTCGTTCATTAACAGAGTTGACAGTACAAAGTACATTCACTAATCCGCACATGCTAACCGCTAGCATCGCTATGCAATTTCCCATATAAGTTAGCATTAAGCTAGCGGACTTTTTTCCATGAATCTAAACATGTTTGTTTATGTTTGTATGTGAATGTATTTAGATAAAATGAAAGAAAAAAAATCATCAGGCGTTATGTTGAGTGGGTCCCCACTTCAAGCCAGTGATGTAGCATTAGAGCAATCTGCAATTATTTTCATCAAATATTTGTCAGTATAGACCTTTTCGGGCCAGCCCCCAGGAAGTACCCCGTCCACCATTGCTGGGTTGCGCTACAGAGGGACACTTTCACCGGCTCCCAGATTAGCCAGTGTTTTTCTCTTTCTACAAATATATATTTTTATAATGTCGAGTCGGTCGAGTGGGAATACATGTTCCGTCATAAACTGTGCCAACAATGGCGTGAAAATTCAACAATGGAAGAAGAAAGTATGTGAAATACACAAGCCTTTACTGCACGAAGACTGCCTTGTTTGCAGAGCAAGAAGTTAGGAAGACGTGGGTGAAAAATATCAACAGAAAGGACTTTGTTCCAAATAAATACAGCCGGGTGAGTTTTCGTTAACATTTAATCTCATACTATTCATAGTCTTGCTGAGAGTCCCGGACGATTCTGGCCGAAAGAACAGCAGTATGAGGCTACTGTAGAGCCCTATGGAATCCGCGATCACGGAATCACGGACGGAATCGCGGAATTGGAGATTAAAAACGGAATTCACTTTAAATGCGCAATATAACAGAACTGAACAGCAATTTGCGCAAAAGTTTGTTTTTTTTCTTCCGGACTAAAAGTGACTTTTCTTTTTTTTAAGATTTTTTTGGCACTAGTGACTTGTATTGATGGTGGAGAGAGACAGGAAGGGGGGCAGAGAGAACGGGGAAGACACGCAGCAAGGAGCCGACAAGCCGGGAGTCGAGCTCGCGATTAGCCGCACGAGGACTGTAGCCTCTGTACATGGGCCGCCTGCCCAAACCACTGCTCTACCGGGGCGGCCCGAAAGGAACTTTTCTTTCAAGAAAATGTTCCAACGGGGGTCACGAAAAGCTGGGACACTGCGCGCTTCTCCGCCTCCTGCCCCCGCTTTCCTCATTAATAAAAAAAAAAAAAAAAAAAACACGTCGAAGCGGCCACCTGAGAAACCGGCGAAGAAGCGAAGGAACTACCGGCTGTCTCCCAGGTACAGGACAGAGCAGTTTCTCCGAGATTATTATGTGTCTGGTGATTCAGTGTTCTGCTAGTTTAGCCAGGACACGATTGAATGGACATGAAAAGATACGTGCGAGGATCACTGGACGAGTGAAAAGCACAAACATAAAAAGGCGAGAATCCCTCACTGATCAAAACACAAAGAGGCTGTAACAGCTGGAACACCTAAGATATAAAATCACACTGACACACAACCAGTGTTCAGTGCTTTAGATTTCATAGCATCTACATCAGCTGTAGTAAATATAGTTTATTCTGTTATCAGACACATAGTTTGTCATGACGTACCAGAAAAATGTCAGGTACGTCATGACAAACTATGTCTGATAACAGAATAAATTAAACAGGCTAAAATGATTAGTTTACAGCTGTTGAAATTCCTTTCTTTTTTTTCACTTTAAATGGATTTTACCTATTTTAGTTTTTTTTTCTTGAATTTTTTTCTTTGTCATAAAATGAATGTTTTATTGGACACAATATGTTTAAAAGTATGATAACAGTAATGTTTACAGTTATATTTGCATAAATTGTCTATATTTCATTATTTTATATACTGTATTGGGGTTAAATTTGCATAAAATGCTTAAAACGAAATTCTCAAAAATTAAAAACCGAAAAACACCGAAAATGAAAAAAATCAAAACGGAATTTGAGAAAAAATAAAACGGATTTCATAGGGCCCTACTACTGTAGCCCTCGGCACTAGCACAAGCCTATGAATGAATGAATGAATGAATGAATGGCTAAGAAGAATGATAAAATAAATTAAATATAACATTAACACATAGCCTAATTTACCGCTAGCGTTAATGTTACAGTAGCATAATCTTTATGGCTTGTTGACGTTAGTTATAACCAGCGTTGCAGCGTTCCACAGTTTTTAGTGTTTGTTTATGGGAATAGATCATGCTATTTCCATAACCAATCATTAAAAACAGCGATAAACTACCTTCATCTGTAACTGGAGGCCACTGCCTAACATCATCAATCCAAGACATGTCTGCGTTATCAGTAACAGATGCTCCACGCTGCTGTGTTTGGGTTAGTTGGTGGAGCACCGCACACTCCAGTTATGGCGGGGCCACTAGGGGGCGCATGTCCACAATTTTTAAGTCGAAAAGGTCTATACTGCTGTATGTAGTCTGGTGGGGTCCAGCCCTCTCTGTCCTAAACATGTTTCCTCTTCTTGGTCAAGCTGGGCTTGATTTGGTGTAAACGAAGAAGCCTTACAGCACATTCCACACCCTTTCTTGGACTTTCTTGATAGCTGGGTCCTGGTGTTGTCTCTTCAGAGACATTGGCTGAGACATCAGCCTCATCCTGCTGTGTCTGAGAGTGAGGTCTGGGGGTGTGTGATCTGGCAATGTCACAATCTGACCAATATCTTCTATATTCATCACTGAAACAATTACTTCCATCATTTGCTGAAAGGGCTGTGGGTCCTCACACCCACTACTGTCTTCCTCACTGCTGCTCGGCTCTGGTTTCCTTTAGTAATTGTACAATAATGCGTTATTTTATGAATAACTTTATTGTCTTCATCCCAAAATGATATTTGAAAGATAGCAGTCATCTTATAATCAGATGTGTCCTATATTTGAGCCAATATGGTAATTTACTAGAAATCTAAATGAATAGAAATCCTTTTATTGTGACTTTACAGGAGTAATATGAGATTAAAAAAGTAACTATGGGTACAGCTGAATAAGAAAGGTAAAGGAGGGAAGAGAAAAGGTGAAGACACAACTTAATGGATCATGTTGGTGTCCCCCTGCAGCGTAGACCTATAGCAGCATAACTATGATGAGGCTGTTTCAGACCAGTCTGCTCTATTCTGGTCTTCATCCATTCCTGTAACTGTAGCTATGACTATTGGCCCTAACACACTATTGTTGAGACTAACTGTAGGCTCTACTAAACAGATTTCTTTCCATGAATGGAAAAGTTGTCCTGAATTACACATGCATTATCCAATCTGCTTGAACATTCATATATTTGATGATTCTTTCACTCTGAACAAGTGTATCTGACAATCTTGGACAGTGCTACTGTCTCATCAAAGGATCATGATCTTGGTCACATTTAGTGTGTTTTGTATCCTATGTGTGCTTTATCAGATCAGCCTTGGATTCCTACAGCTCATACTGATAAAAGTCCTCATTCACCATCCAAATGTTGTGCATGGATGAGTCTAAGATAACAGCAGTAATGTGTTCAGTTTTCCTGGTTCTTGCTAGAACTCTGGCAACAGGGTTCATCATGATCTGAAGCTGTCTAATCAGATAAAAGATCATTATGGTAGTCAAGTCTGCTGGAGATGAAGGCTGGATACATTTCTGTAAATCTGCTCTGGACATCAGATCTCTGACTCTTTATATTTTCTTAAGATTATAGACCGCTGTAACAGTTACAGCCTTGTTTTGCCAACTTAGAACTCAGCTCTGAGTAGATTCAGCTTCAGTTCTTTTTGTTTTCATACCTCTGGATTCAAGCTGGGCAGCAACCTTGACATTTTTATAACCAAATTGGATTTTCACTGTATTGTCTTGATTCCCAACTGGCTTGGGAAGGTGGTGGACACGTGGGGGGGGCAATGGCCATGGTGCGAGGGCCCGATAAACGCTGCTTGCAGCTTTAATTGATGCTTGTAATTAGTAGACTAATGGAAGATCGACTCTACTTCAGGAGGCAATTGATGGCCTGAAGCAGGTCACCTGGTTTATCTTTTAGGTTAAAAAAATCCACCTTTGAGACACAGATCTACATAAAACTAGTCAATAAATACATACAGTGTATAAACAGATGCATACATGTACATTTTTGAAAAATAAAAAACCGTTTTAACTTGCCATAAAATGTGATCTGGTCATCATCCAAGTCTCATCAACAGACAAACACAATTTGTTTAAACTGATAACACAGAAAACAATGACAGTTGGTCATATCATACCTCAACAAACCCATTAAACATTCAAAGTGCTGGAGCAAAAACTAAGTGAACCCTTGGAGATAACAGTCGGTTGAACCTACACTGGCGACCAATGACCTCGGGTCATTAGTTTTAGTTTTTATTTAGTTTTTAGTTTCGTTTTTCCAAATTCAGTTAGTTTTAATTCGTTTTTTAGAGCAGTTTTGCTAGTTTTTATTCATTTTTGTTTTGAAATACTTAGTTTTAGTTTAGTTTTTATTAGTTTCAGTGTTAGTTTTAGTTTTATTTTGTAAATTAGGGTTGTAATTTTGGTTGGAGTGAAGCACTGAACTTTTTGAAGGCTATCGAATCACATAGTCGTGTTTACATTCTGGTCTCAATAAACATATTTATCAATGCATCTTCCCTCTTGTGGTGTTCCTGCGTATTTACTGACCAGCAGCTATCTGGTCTCCATGGAAACAGTCCATTATAGTTGCTGTTTTCTCCCGTTCCTTCCAGGGTTATTATAGTTAACGAAAACTAAGACTAAAACTAAAACTAGCAATGAAAAAATATTTCAGTTAACTGAAATAAAAATAAAAACTACAATAAAAAAAAAAACGAAAACTAAATAAAAACTACAATGAAGGATGTAAAACTAACTAAAACTAAACTGAATTGTAGATAAATTCAGCTTCGTTTTCGTTGTCGTTTCGTTTTCTTCCTCGATTACTGCCATAGAGATTACTGCCTGTCCTGCAGCAGCCGCTATGATACCCTCCCTCCAGAGAGGGGGCAGCATAGCGGATATAGACCTTTTCGGGCCAGCCCCCCGGAAGTACCCCGTCCGCCATTGCTGGGTTGTGCTACAGAGCGACACTTTCACCGGCTCGCAGCTTAACCAGTGTTTTTTTCTCTTCTACAAATATATATTTTTTATAATGTCGAGTCGGTCGAGTGGGAATAATGTTCCGTCATAAACTGTGCCAACAATGGTGTGAAAATTCGACAATGGAAGAAGAAAGTATGCACGAAGACTGCCTTGTTTGCAGAACAAGAAGTTAGGAAGACGTGGGTGAAAAATATCAACAGAAAGAACTTTGTTCCAAATGAATACAGCCGGGTGAGTTTTCGTTAACATTCAATCTCGTACTACTCATAGTCTCGCTGAGAGTCCCGGACGATTCTGGCCAAAAGAACAGCAGTATGAGGCTACTGTAGCCCTCGGCACTAGCACAAGCCTATAATGAATGAATGAATGAATGACGTAGGAGAATGATAAAATAAATTAAATATAACATTAACACATAGCCTAATTTACCGCTCGCGTTAACATTACAGCAGCATAATCTTTATGGCTTGTTGACGTTAGTTATAGCCAGCGTTCCACAGTTTTTAGTGTTTGATTATGGGAATAGATCATGCTATTTCCATAACCAATCATTAAAAACAGCGATAAACTACCTTCATCTGTAACTGGAGGCCACTGCCTAACATCATCAATCCAAGACATGTCTGTGTTATCCGTAACAGATCCTCCACGCTGCTGTGTTTGGGTTAGTTGATGGAGCACCGCACCCTCCAGTTATGGCGGGGCCACTAGGGGGCGCATGTCCACAATTTTCAAGTCGAAAAGGTGTATAAACTGCTGCATACTGCAAGAAGAAGAAAAACTAAAACTAAGACTAAAACTAAATAAAAACTAAACTGAAACTAGTCAATTCCTCAAAATAAAAACTAAACTAAAACTACTAAATTACTTGATGAACTAACTAAAACTAAACTGAAATAAAAAAGCAAACTGGAAAACTAAATAAAAATAAAAACTAAAGAAAATTTCAAAACTATAATAACCTTGGTTCCTTCCCAACGCTGACTGGCCTGCAGCTGTAGCTTCTCTTTCTAGAGGGCTAGCTTAGGCTAGCTTATCCAGCTAGTCTTGGTTAGCCTTCTTTCCAGGGGGCTAGCTTAGGCTAGCTTATCCAGGTAGTCTTGGTTAGCCTTCTTTCCAGGGGGCTAGCTTAGGCTAGCTTATCCAGCTAGTCTTGGTTAGCCTTCTTTCCAGGGGACTAGCTTAGGCTAGCTTATCCAGCTAGTCTTGGTTAGCCTTCTTTCCAGGGGGCTAGCTTAGGCTAGCTTATCCAGCTAGTCTTGGTTAGCCTTCTTTCCAGGGGGCTAGCTTAGGCTAGCTTATCCAACTAGTCTTGGTTAGCCTTCTTTCCAGGAGGCTAGCTTAGGCTAGCTTATCCAGCTAGTCTTGGTTAGCCTTCTTTCCAGGGGGCTAGCTTAGGCTAGCTTATCCAGCTAGTCTTGGTTAGCCTTCTTTCCAGGGGGCTAGCTTAGGCTAGCTTATCCAGCTAGTCTTAGTTAGCTTCTCTTTCCAGGGGGCTAGCTTAGGATAGTTTATCCAGCTAGTCTTGGTTAGCCTTCTTTCCAGGGGGCTAGCTTAGGTTAGCTTATCCAACTAGTCTTGGTTAGCCTTCTTTCCAGGGGGCTAGCTTAGGCTAGCTTATCCAGCTAGTCTTGGTTAGCCTTCTTTCCAGGGGGCTAGCTTAGGCTAGCTTATCCAACTAGTCTTGGTTAGCCTTCTTTCCAGGGGGCTAGCTTAGGCTAGCTTATCCAGCTAGTCTTGGTTAGCCTTCTTTCCAGGGGGCTAGCTTAGGCTAGCTTATCCAGCTAGTCTTGGTTAGCCTTCTTTCCAGGGGGCTAGCTTAGGCTAGCTTATCCAGCTAGTCTTGGTTAGCCTTCTTTCCAGGGGGCTAGCTTAGGCTAGCTTATCCAGCTAGTCTTGGTTAGCCTTCTTTCCAGGGGGCTAGCTTAGGCTAACTTATCCAGCTAGTCTTGGTTAGCCTTCTTTCCAGGAGGCTAGCTTAGGCTAGGTTATCCAGCTAGTCTTGGTTAGCCTTCTTTCCAGGGGGCTAGCTTAGGCTAGCTTATCCAGCTAGTCTTGGTTAGCCTTCTTTCCAGGGGGCTAGCTTAGGCTAACTTATCCAGCTAGTCTTGGTTAGCCTTCTTTCCAGGAGGCTAGCTTAGGCTAGGTTATCCAGCTAGTCTTGGTTAGCCTTCTTTCCAGGGGGCTAGCTTAGGCTAGCTTATCCAGCTAGTCTTGGTTAGCCTTCTTTCCAGGGGGCTAGCTTAGGCTAGCTTATCCAGCTAGTCTTGGTTAGCCTTCTTTCCAGGGGGCTAGCTTAGGCTAGCTTATCCAGCTAGTCTTGGTTAGCCTTCTTGTGTGAGCTTTTCAAATGGACTTTCAGATTCGTGGGTTTTTTTCTCCTTCAGAAGTATTCCACACATTGTATCACCTGCTTCTACAACAAGACACTTATTTTTATCGTTAACACAGTCATAGTCAAAGAAATCCCAAATAGGGCTGAGACGCTTTCTACCAACTTTTGACGCAGCCATCACTGCTGATCAGTTTTTTTTTTTTTTTGTGGTTGTTGTTGTATGGCGGAGCAATGTTAATAGATTTTAAACGTTTATGAGGGAAAAGAAATTACAAACACGAAAACGAAGGACATTCTTGACATTATTATAGTTAATTTTAGTTCGTTTTATAAACACATAATACAGTTTCAGTTAGTTTTCATTTTATAAAAAAAACTCGTTTTTATTTTATTTCAGTTAGCGATCTAGAGTTTCAATTCTAGTTTTCTTTATTTTGTTCGATTTCGTTAACGATAATAACTTTGGTTCACATGAACAACAAACATCAGATGTTCGAGCATGTTTTATCAATCAATGACGCCTCCAAACTTATCATTTCATTAACCAGAGTCCAAGTGTTTGAACTGCTGATTTAAATCCGTAGGTCTAAAAGGTGTAGAGGTATTTATTTCGGTGCTTGATGCTGCAAGTACTGTTCGTACATTTGTGATTTTAGCGGCTGCGGTCCTCCGTTGTAGCGAATGTAAAATGTGTTTGAATTTTCTCTTTGACATGACGGTGGAGACGCAGTTTTGTGCAGCGGCGTCCATGTTTGAGCGTAAATGAGCTGCTGCAGGCCTGGTACAGAGGCTACCATCCTCCTCTCCTTCTACCGTCTGTCATAACTGTCACTAATAAAGGCCACGACACCAAAAAAAAAAAAAACTTTAAATGAATGAGCCGCCGTGTTGTCAGAAAGCTGAATCAATTTCAGCTTGTTTGGTTAAAAAGTGCTGACTCACGAAACCCTGGAGAGATTTGTCTAATCACACATGTCTAAAGGAATGCTGGGATTTGGAATAGTAATGTTTTTTTTTTTTTACTTGTCCTGCTATCAAGTTAGCCGTTAATTATATGAAATAATAATGAACAGCAGTGATGACTTGGAGTGTGACGGACAAACAGGATGTGCGTTTGAATATAGCGGCGGTAAATGGCAGGCTGATACTGATTGCTGCTCCAGGTTAAAGTTGGAGGCTGTCAGCTTCATGTGGCCTTTAATGAGCGAAACAGTGATGACATTTAAATAGAAATGACAGTTTCCATGACAGTCAGTCTGCCAAAGCATTGTGTGTATGCAAAATACATTAGCGTGTCAAGCTAAGGAAGACAGTGATTGATGCTAATTGAGATGGCTTTTCCTGCCTGTTGTCTGTCTGCATTCGTGCTCTCACAGAGGTTCGTACATGAACGAAACGAAGCTGAGAGGCGTCACCTCGTTTCTTCTGAGGTTACCTGAATATTTGTACGCTGGGAGACTGCAGCTTTCAGGCACCTGTGTGCAGTAACAGAGAGTTACCTGTGAATATGACCGTACTGTACTGATCCGAGTCTCCCCGAGGACCTGACTGGCCTCTGAGACCAGAAACCAGACTTAAGCTTGAATTACTTTCAAATGTATTTGTGCAAAAACCTACCGAGCTCCAAAAAAGAGGAATCAACATTAGCATTAAAGACAATACGCCGGAGGAGATTATCAGTGATGCTAAAATCTAGAATTTCAGCTTTCAAGGACTGCAAAGGAGTCATGTTGCTGTTTTAGTATGTAAGAGGCAGGTAGAGGTTTGAATATTTGAAATTTTATGACCCGATTTTAGATTGTGGACATAAAGAAAAAAAGCAAACAATTCAGGCGAAGCGGTCCAAAAAAAAAAAAAAAAGAAAAATCAGGCAACAGTCCGTAGAACCAGCACAGTTGTAGAGACACTGAGCGTGATCTTCCGCCTGATCTCCTAAAGCCGCTATTAAGGGATAGCGGGTAGCGGGAGGGGCGTTCCCCCGCAAAGAACGCAATCTTCCACCTTGCTAAACCCGCTATCCCACCTGCGCTACCTGCTACATTATGCATAGGAGTGGTTAGGGCGTTCCACCTGTTAAACCAATCAGTGGGTCAGTAGCCATTGCCTTTAAGAGCAGGTTGCGCTACCCGCTAACTGCTATTGAGCGTCTTTTCATCCAGATCAGAGCAGCTCCAAGTTTGCAGAAAGGGCAAAAGACACGCCCATTGCCACACCTACAAAATGAGCAAGGGAGTTGGCATAATGGGTAGCGGCTTTAGGGAGCTGAACATTGCATTAGCGGATAGCGAAGGTTCCTAAACCCGCAATTTGCGGGTAGCGGCTAGCGGGAGGTGTACGATCGGGCCCACAGACTCTTCTATAACCAGGTGACACCGGAGTCCAAACAAAACCATATAACCAAGAACCACACGACTCGAAAAAAAAGCAAGAACCAAACTCCAGCGGTGACGTCATAAACTGGTCATCCACCAGATTATGACCTCTTTAACGATTTAAATCAAACTGGGACCTGCAAACATTGAAGCTAGTCTCCCTCCAAACTCAGTCAGAATCCAGCTGTTGTTAGTTTTGGACCTTCTGACTGTCACTTTGGGATGTGCAGGATGCAACATTTAAAATCTGTGCCAGAGCTTTATGCAATGAACCTTATTTATTTTAAATTTTAATGCTAATTATAAGGTTTCTGCTGAACCTTAATCAGGTAGTTTAGATGTGTAACGTCGACTGCTGCGATAGGAGGAAAGTCAGCAACCCCGCTTGTGTCTCTTATACGTAGTCGGTCCCGTAACTTTGTCTTCGCTGGAATCACTGCAGGAAGACGAAGACGAAGACGCTGGAGTCGGAGGTGGTGTTTTCAGCCGACTCTGGATGTTCTGCCTCGACTGGAATCTGAAATGCAGGCGGGTTTGAAGCCCGCTCAAAGATTCTTGCTCAATTGAAATGCATTTCGCCGGTCGTTTGTGGTTGGTGATGTTAAAGCTCTTTAGAAAGCCGAAGCTGGTGATCCAGGTGCACCAGGTTGGAGAACGAGGGTTGAATTGGTCCTCCTGCCTTCCTCAGATGTCTCTCCGGAGGACCACACAAGCATCGGCATGTGGACAGAAACATGAAGGAAGCTCCGTCAGCTCAAATGTTTAACTTTTCAAGAAGAAATACGAGAAAAATGAAACATGAGAGTGTAAATAAGTCCTAACGTTTCCATCCATCTCACCTGAACTGCATGTCAAGCAAAGACTGTGAAGATGTCGGTTAATATTAAAGGAAGGAGCCGTAATTAATCCTCATGTTCCCACGTCCACAGAAAACACTCGGCTGTACCTGGAAGACAGAAATAAACAGCAACCCTGACAGATGGAAGTGAAGATAAGAGGAGGACAAGTGTATGAAAATAAATGATAGCGTGAGGCAAGGATGGATGAATGAAAGAGGGAGCAGAGGTGCACGGAGGAGGGGAAAAGGATGGAGATGCAACCGATTCAAAGAGATGGATGAGTATTCGATCTTATGGGGATGAAAATACAGAACCAGAAGGATGGATGAGAGGAAAGAGTGATGACAGGAATGTGAGGAAAGAAGAATGAAGGGATGGCTGGTGTGTCAGCGAGAGACATCTGGATACAGCTGAAAAGAGTGTTGGAGGATCATGATGGAGAGATTCTGGAGGGACGGAGAGAAGAAGTGTAATGAGAAGCACTTCCAGTCAAGAAGTGAGTGATCAAAAGACGAGAGGCTGCCAGAGAGGAGAAGAGCCGCCGTCTCCCACTACGCTGAACAGATTTAACAAATTAAATCTGTTCTCAGAGTCGCAGGACTCCTCGGAGACCCGGGATCACACTGCATCTAAATTCAAGCCCATCTGCAAGTAATCTCATAAATCAGCATATATTAACGGCGGTAATTGGTGATGCAGCTGTAAACAAACGACGGTGGTTTGGTCACCTCTGAGACACGGCAGGAATGTCTTTTCTCCTTTTTATTTTACGTACATGTGTGCAGAAGTAAACTGTAATGGCAATTAACTACAAAGATCCAGTGTGTGTGTGTGTGTCAGTACAAACCATCTAGTATGTTTATGCAATTTTTTTTGTGGGAGTGTGAAGGATGAAAGTGTCCTTTACCAGTCGTCTTTATTAACATCGTCCTTATTAACATCTTAAATCCTGATTTCGTCCGAGAGGACCAAAAAACCCCAGCAGTGAAACATTTAAAGACGGGACAGTTAAAGAGACGGGACAGTTAAAGAGACAGGACAGTTAAAGAGACGGGACAGTTACAGAGACAGGACAGTTAAAGAGACGGGACAGTTAAAGAGACAGGGACAGTTAAAGAGACAGGACAGTTAAAGAGACGGGACAGTTAAAGAGACGGGACAGTTAAAGAGACGGGACAGTTAAGAGACGGACAGTTAAAGAGACAGGACTTTTAAAGAGACGGGACAGTTAAAGACAGGACAGTTAAGAGAACGGACAGTTAAGAGAGACGGACACAGTTAAAGAGACAGGACAGTTTAAAGAGACAGGACAGTTACAGAGACAGAGACAGTTAAAGAGACAGGACAGTTACAGAGACAGGACAGTTAAAGAGATGGGACAGTTAAAGAGACAGGACAGTTAAAGAGACGGGACACAGTTAAAGAGACAGGACAGTGAGACAGGACAGTGAGACAGGACAGTTAAAGAGACAGGACAGTTAAAGAGACAGGACAGTTAAAGAGACGGGACAGTTAAAGAGACAGGACAGTTAGACAGGACAGTTAAAGAGACAGGACAGTTAAAGAGACGGGACAGTTAAAGAGACAGGACAGTTAAAGAGACAGGACAGTTAAAGAGAACGGGACAGTTAAAGAGACAGGACAGTTAAAGAGACAGGACAGTTAAAGAGACAGGACAGTTAAAGAGACAGGACAGTTAAAGAGACAGGAGACAGTTAAAGAGACAGGAACAGTTAAAGAGACAGGACAGTTAAAGAGACGGGACAGTTAAAGAGACGGGACAGTTAAAGAGACGGGACAGTTAAAGAGACAGGACACAGTTAAAGAGACAGGACGCAGTTAAAGAGACAGGACAGTTAGAGAGACAGGACAGTTAAAGAGACAGGACACAGTTAAAGAGACAGGACACAGTTAAAGAGACAGGACAGTTAAAGAGACAGGACAGTTAAAGAGACAGGACAGTTAAAGAGACAGGACACAGTTAAAGAGACAGAACAGTTAAAGAGACAGGACAGTTAATGAGACGGGACAGTTAAAGAGACAGGACAGTGAGAGAGGACAGTAAGACAGGACAGGTTAAAGAGACGGGACAGTTAAAGAGACGGGACAGTTAAAGAGACAGGACACAGTTAAAGAGACAGGACACAGTTAAAGAGACAGGACAGTTAAAGAGACAGGACAGTGAGACAGGACAGTTAAAGAGACGGGACAGTTAAAGAGACAGGGACAGTTAAAGAGACAGGACAGTTAAAGAGACAGGACAGTTAAAGAGACAGGACAGTTAAAGAGACAGGACAGTGAGACAGGACAGTTAGAGAGACAGGACAGTTAAAGAGACAGGACAGTTAAAGAGACAGGACAGTTAAAGAGACGGGACAGTTAAAGAGACGGGACAGTTAAAGAGACAGGACAGTTAAAGAGACAGGACAGTTAAAGAGACAGGACACAGTTAAAGAGACAGGACAGTTAAAGAGACAGGACAGTTAAAGAGACAGGACAGTTAAAGAGACAGGACAGTTAAAGAGACAGGACAGTTAAAGAGACAGGACAGTTAAAGAGACAGGACAGTTAAAGAGACAGGACAGTTAAAGAGACAGGACAGTTAAAGAGACGGACAGTTAAAGAGACGGGACAGTTAAAGAGACAGGACACAGTTTAAGAGACAGGACAGTGAGACAGGACAGTGAGACAGGACAGTTAAAGAGACGGGACAGTTAAAGAGACAGGACAGTTAAAGAGACGGGACAGTTAAAGGACAGAGTTAAAGAGACAAAGAGGACAGAAAGAGACAGGACAGTTAAAGAGACAGGACAGTTAAAGAGACAGGACAGTTAAAGAGACGGGACAGTTAAAGAGACGGGACAGTTAAAGAGACAGGACACAGTTAAAGAGACAGGACAGTGAGACAGGACAGTTAAAGAGACGGGACAGTTAAAGAGACAGGACAGTTAAAGAGACAGGACAGTTAAAGAGACAGGACAGTGAGACAGGACAGTGAGACAGGACAGTTAAAGAGACAGGACAGTTAAAGAGACAGGACAGTTAAAGAGACGGGACAGTTAAAGAGACGGGACAGTTAAAGAGACAGGGACAGTTAAAGAGACAGGACAGTTAAAGAGACAGGACAGAGACAGGACAGTTAAAGAGACGGACAGTTAAAGAGACGGGACAGTTAAAGAGACGGGACAGTTAAAGAGACGGGACAGTTAAAGAGACGGGACAGTTAAAGAGACAGGACAGTTAAAGAGACGGGACAGTTAAAAAGACAGGACAGTTAAAGAGACAGGACAGTTAAAGAGACAGGACAGTTAAAGAGACAGGACAGTTAAAGAGACGGGACAGTAAAAGAGACGGGACAGTTAAAGAGACAGGACACAGTTAAAGAGACGGGACAGTTAAAGAGACAGGACACAGTTAAAGAGACGGGACAGTTAAAGAGACAGGACAGTGAGGGTGTGGTGTGTGCTGGGTTGTGTAGTGTGAGGGCTGTTGTGTAGTGGGTTGTGTTGTGACAGCGAACAAACTCAGAGGATAATAAAATAAAAAGCTGTAGACCTGTGTTTGGAGGATTGATGTATTTTGATGAATTGAGGTTGTGAATCCTTCTGATCAACTCTGCCGTATTTATCCAACCTCACGGCGTCTCTCACCCGTTTCTACCCCGAACGTCCCACTCTGCACCGTCACGGTGATGTCACGGTGATGTCACGGTGATGTCACGGTGATGTCACGGTGATGCCACAGTGATGTCACGGTGATGCCCACCCACTTCCTGCTCTGCATTCGCTGCTGCAGCTGAAGTACAGTCTGAATATTTCACAGCTGTAAATAAAAGCGTATTTCACCGTCTCACTCTGCCCACACGGCCGAGTGACTGTTCATGTCGGCACGCGTGTGCTCGTTTTCTACCTGCGTGACTTTTTAACGGGTCTCCTGAACTTATAAACTGAATGGAGAGAAATAAGCAGTGTTCCTTTACCGACTTGGTTGGGGAAGTTTGACATTTATATGCGTATAAAAACCTGCAGAATTTATGAAGTCGGACAGACGACGGCGCGGAGCTTCACCTCCTCGTCGTTCTCTTCATGGCGTAATTACGGCAGGCCCAGTGAAGGTTGAACTGCAGAAACAAACTTTCTTTACTACCGCTGCTACCTCCAGTTTTTTATCTGTTGCAGTGACTTCTGAAGCATTTAAAGCTTCTTCTTTACGACATACAGGATGCACTTCTGTGTCACTCAGGGCTGCGATTAAATTCATCAAGGCAGAGAAGATGCTCAGCTACACGTCCGCTAGGGGTGTGAAAAAAAATCTATTAGGCGATTTATATTGCAATTTTCAGCCGGCCGATATAATATCGATTTTTCAGCTCCTAATATCGATTTTTTAGGAAAATTCATTCATTTATTTAAATGTGCAAAAAGACTAATAATAAACAATAAATAGGTTGTTTTGAAGCAAATAGTTTTGACTCAAATTGTCCTCTGAATGATCAATATCATCTGATGAACATATACAGCAACTTGATTTTTCATCTCTACTTTTAATTTTGATATTAACTGGGTAAAATATGGCAATATATCGTGATATTGCGATATTGTGATAATATTGCATCATGACCCAAGTATCACAATACGTATTGTATTTCAAGGTCCTTGCCAATCTACTTTTAATTTTGATGTTAACTGGGTAGAATACCACAATATATCACGATATCATGATAATATTGTATTGTGACCCAAGTATCATGATACATATTGTATTGCAAAGTCCTTGCAAATCTACTTTTAATGTTGATATTAACTGGGTAGAATACCGCATTGTATCGTGATATCGTGATAATATTGTATCGTGACCCAAGTATCATGATACATATTGTATTGCAAGGTCCTTGCCAATCTACTTTTAATTTTGATATTAACTAGGTAGAATACCGCAATATATCACAACATCATGATAATATTGTATCGTGACCCAAGTATCATGATACATATTGTATTGCAAGGTCCTTGCCAATCTACTTTTAATTTTGATATTAACTGGGTAGAATACCGCAATATATTGCGATATCATGATAATATTGTATCGTGACCCAAGTATCATGATACATATTGTATTTCAAGGTCCTTGCCAATCTACTTTTAATTTTGATATTAACAGGGTAGAATACCGCAATATATTTCGATATTGTGATAATATTGTATCGTGACCCAAGTATCATGATACATATTGTATTTCAAGGTCCTTGCCAATCTACTTTTAATTTTGATATTAACTGGGTAGAATACCGCAATATATCGCAATATCGTGATAATATTGTATTGTTACCCAAGTATTATGATACATATTGTATTGGGAGGTCTTTGCCAATCTACTTTTAATTTTGATATTAACTGGGCAGAATATCGCTATATATCATGATATTGCGATATCTTGATAATATTGTATCTTGACCCAAGTATTATGATACATATTGTATTTCAAGGTCCTTGCCAATCTACTTTTAATTTTGATATTAACAGGGTAGAATACCGCAATATATTGCGATATTGTGATAATATTGTATCGTGACCCAAGTATTATGATACATATTGTATTTCAAGGTCCTTGTAATACTCACCCATAACGTCCGCTGTGTATTTTTAAGGCAGATTTTTTTTTTTAGGCTGTTACTCAGCAGAAGCTCTGGAAGTTGTTTCCAGTCCCCAGCTGGGCTTTCTGACATTAAAGCGTGACTCCTCCACTGACTTCTGGGTATTTTCTCTTGCTGCAGGCGAACAGCCATGGATGCCGTCTCCTCGCTGGTGTGTCCTCTCCTCGTCCTCCTGTCCGTCCTCCCCTCCTGCCTCTCCTCCATGCTGTGTCCAAAGCGCTGCACCTGCCAGAACCTGCTTCCGTCCTACACGGTCCTGTGTGCCAAGACGGGCCTCCTCTTCGTCCCCCCCAACATCGACCGGCAGACGGCCGAGCTCAGGCTGATGGACAACTTCATCACCACGCTGAGACACAGGGACTTCGCCAACATGTCCAGCCTGGTCAGAGCTCAACTCTATAAACTTCTTTTGTGTCTGATTTCTGCAACTACTGCTTCCTGTTTCATTATTAAAACTGTCTGAGGAAAAAAACATCCTCGGAATAACAGCAGCACATCACCTATTTTACAGTAACATTATTTAACAGAATATAATAAATAAATCACGGAGAGAGTAAGCTTCTTATTCACAGTATTGTCTAATATGAGAAACCGGACCGGCGTGAACATGGTGGCAGCACCGGCTGAAAGAGCTCGTTACCGCTCATGTAAACTTTAACTTCAGTGTGTGCAAACTATACAAGCTATGCAAACTCCCACTGACTCGGGGGGGGCACAAACTTAGCACGACGACGACGATGACGACACGCTCATGTAACGCCTTTCTTGTCCAGGGACAAATCAAGACAAGGCATGCTGCGATTTTTTAAAAATATGATTGGAATTGATTTAATTAAGCCATGAATGGCAATGTGGCCTCCAAGCCAACAGAGGGCGCACTCGTGTTAAACTACGTTCTTGTTCAACCAATTCAAATCAAATCAAACTTTATTTATAGAGAGCTTTTTATTGCCCTCAGGCAACACAAAGTGCTTTACATTAAAGAAAATTAAAAAAAAAAATAAAATAAGTAATAATAAAAACAATGTACGTTAAAATAACGTCACTTTATGTGGCGCTACACACTTAGCGTGTCACACGTAGCGCCGCTCCAGCTAAGGAAGGCGGGGCCACAGCATCTGATGCAGATTAAAAACAAACAGTGCAGCAGCCAGCGAGCAAAGAGAGAAAAGAAAAGCGTCATGGCGGCGGTCGAACTCCAATTTTTGTTCAGACAAAAATAAATATGCCTTAGTTTGTGCCTGGTTTATTTACCTCAGGAATAAAAAAATAATAATAATTCTCTGATCCAGTATTGATTTGGAAACTGTGTAAGAAACGACCAGTTTAGTTATGTTTGAATAATACCCTAGATTAGGCTGAAAGCAGAGTTGACTACGTAGAGTTATGCATTAAAGAAAAAAAAATCTTGATACTTTACTAATTTATTAAAGAGGACAGTGGGCCTGTTGTTAAAAAAAAAAAAAAAGACAGATTTGAGAGTTGATAAGACAGTTTCCACTTTCCAGTCATCTGCTCTGCAGGTATAAAGAGGATAAGAAAAAAAACAGTATTGTAAAAATTAAAAGAAGAGAACCGATGCAGTTTTTTGTGATTAGCTGCTCGTTCTAATCTGCTGTATTGAAAAGAGCGTCAACGGAAACACAACAGTATTGTTAAAAAGGAAAAGGCTGGATTTGTGTTAGAGAAAAAAATAATAAAATTTTTTTTAAAAATCTGTATTTGCCTGTAAATTAATTTTGTGTTGTACATGATTCGAGTTGTGATTCTATATATTGAGTTGAGTGAATTGCGGCATGTCAACTCAACACTCTTTCACAACGCAAGCAAAAATTACTCCTATCATTCCTGTAGTTATTCCTAAAATCAAAATACACTATGATTAAGAGACATAAAACTTAGGTGGGATCGATTGTTCGCAATCACCCCAAACAGCATGTTGGACAAAACAAAGTTAAAAAACGAAAAACATAATAAAATGTCACTTTTTAGTTTTATTTTATTTTTGATTGACAATTGAAAATGGAAAGAATGAATGATACACGGATTGATTAAGTTACTGAACTTTAACATGGACATTTTCATTTTAAAGTTCTCCCAGATGGAGGATTCAACAGAAACAAGGTTATTTGTAACAACTTGTAACAACAAAGTTGAACTCCCTGTTAAAAGTTTCTGCTGTTACCTCAGAAATTAATGTTTTAATGTTCTGATTGTGACTCAGAATTTTGTTTGTTGACTTTTTTTTATTTTTTATAAAAACAGGATGACATTAATGCCCTGGCAGTGGCAATAAGCTTTATTTTATTTGACATTTTTTAAGATGAGATTTACACTAAATATGTGTTACTGGCAAGTGCTGATGTTAAAAGTGTTTGAACAACAAATGTTATGACACTTTAGTTCATATGGCAGCAGAACATTTCAATAAAAGTGACCTTTACACTACTTTTGAATTCATTATTTGATTTTGCGTATACACTGCGATTAATCGTGATGAATCAGGAAAAACATGCGTTTAATCCCAATTAAACATTTTAATCGTTTCCCAGCTCTAATATTAACATGAAAACTCCTTTGTGCTGCTTTAAGACGTCATGTTTAGTTGGACGTCCTCGTCTAGATTTGTCCCTGAGCCTCAGCAATGTGAAAAAGAAAGTAAAACAAACTCTCTGCGGTGACGCTGAAGGGCTTCTGCTCTTCATCAGACATGTTTGCACACTTTCTCCAATCAGATATTCTGTAAAATGTCAAACGAAGTGGTTTGATTTTGGTGATTTACAGAATCCTCCAATGCAGCTCAGGGTTTGTTTTCCAGTCAGTCTCTGAGTTCTGCAGCTGCAGCTTCTGCTAATAAAAGAGCTAAATGACTGATCGTACTGACAGTGACATTTAAGACCAGGTAGCGCTTCTTTAGCCCTCCAGTTTACGCGCAGAGAAACGTGCAGCGTCCCGATATGATGAACGAGCCTGAAGAAGAAACCACAGACGCTATCACAGCTTAATGCTGCGACAAAATTAACATTAGTTCACGAGGGCGACGTTAATATCCCCGCTCATATAACCTAGCGTAACGTCACCACCTGAGGCCACCCTTTAGCAGCGCCGCCAGCGCCGTTTGGTCTGTTTTAAGCGCCGTCACAACACGTTTTAATTATGCAGGATTTATTTTGGCGGTTGCTCTTCCAGCGGTTCTCCAGCTGTTGTGAATAATAACTGCAGGTGCGAACAGAAGGAAAACATCTGTCACGGAAAAAAAGGCATTCTGGGAAAATTCGGGCTAACGGCACCGCTTGAATCCACACTCACGGTGCGATTCGCCGTCATCACATGCAGCAACGGAAAGAAAAACGGCAACATGTCGATATTTAATCACCGAACAGAGACGTTGATCACGGCTGGAGGCTTCCTCCTTCCTCGTTTCCTCTCCGCCGCCATGCCAGCGGCGCAGATGATGTTTGCTCACACGTGTCGGAGCGCTGGGCGGGAGGGTTTTAATCGCTCAACGTCGACAGAACGCCGCAGATGTCCCCGACGATGGCGGCGCGGTTCCAAACGCGCGGCTGCTCGTTGACCTTTTCTCTCCGGCGGCAGAATGCGTCTCCTGATGTTTGTGTTCGGTGGAAGCGTTTAGCAGCGCTGCTAACCGCTAACGTTTCTGTTATTAACTGCTGCCAAGTATCAGTGATCCTCAGTAAAAATAGACTTTCTCTCTGCTCGCAGAGATATTTGCTCTGAACTAGTGCTGGGCGGTACGACCAAACATTTATATCACGGTATTTTTCAAAATTATATCGGTTTCACGATATATCATGGTTTTTTTTTTTTTTTTGAAGGCACAACTGGGTGTTAACCACATTTTCTAATCATTTAGAGGAATTGCTGCAGTAAATTGTCTTAGAATGACCTATTTTACTGTCACGAGGAGTGAATATTGTAGAAAAACATTCATATCTACACTAGTATTAATACAAAATGATGCTATTTACAAAGAGGTGGCACTCGTGATTCTGATTAAGTGAAGGAATCAGAATGCATGATAGTTGCAGTTAAAATACAGAACCCTTTTATTTTTCACATTTTGCAAACAACTTGAAAAAACATATTTTGTAAAAAAATCAACATTAACTACACAGTGGCCACAGTTACATGATGTTTACATTACGTCTTTACGTATTTACGTCTACCGGAAGAAAACAAACTTACTCGATTAGCAACAACATGGAGGACTACATTATTAGCATCCTTTTTGGATTTGTTTTGATTTTATTTTTGAAGCAGCAGCACAACAACATCATGTCGATGTTGTTTTGTTTCTAAAACAAGCCCAGCGCGGAATATTAGCGTCATGGCGACAGACGGGCAAGAGAACTAGCATGCGCAGAAAGATCGGAATTAATTTAAAGCTGAATGAGTGTTTACATGACTGTGGAATTATTCTATTCAGATTTAAAATCAGAATAAACCAGCCACTTACTTCAGAATTAGGTTTAATTCAGATTGGACATTTTCATTCAGAATTAAGTGTTTACATGGTAATTTTTAATCATTTTAAATCGGATTTCATTTTAATTCTGAATTAATTCTGAATCAAAGATCAATCTTAAAGGGCATCTTGTCACCTGACCGGACATTTTTAGGCTCAGTAATGACTCGTAAACATGTCCACCTCTCAGCTGGTCTTCACCTTTGACCTCTAACAAGGTGACGGCCTCAGACGCGACCTGTAGCGTCCGGCTGTGACGTTCACCTGGTGTTTCCCTGTACGCACAGATCCACCTGACCCTGAGCAGGAACACCATCAGCCAGATCAGGCCGTACACCTTCGCCGACCTCCAGGACCTTCACGCCCTCCACCTGGACGCCAACCGCCTCACCGTCCTGGACGACTCCCACTTCCAGGGGCTGGTGAACCTGAGGCACCTCATCCTGGCCAACAACCAGCTGCACAGCGTATCGGAGGGAGCCTTTCAGGTATGAACACCTGGAACATACTCTGTTCAGTTTTTCCATGTGGATAAATACGTTTCTGTTGCTCTCTACTGCTGAAACTCCAGTTAGAAACAGCGTCCTGGTAGGTTCCAGTCTCACGCTGCTACAGCTGTGGCTCCTTTCTCCTGTCAGTGGTAGCGAGTTAGCGAGTTACTTGAAGTTGAAGCTAAACTCATCCGCGCCATCCTTGACGGTTGGATGAGGTGCCGCTACGCCGCGATGGGTTTCCACTACGGATGTAACGATATGGAAAATCTGATATCTCGATTATCGTAACCAAATTATCACGGTTTACGATATTATGGCGATATTCTTAATTCCTCTACAAATGTCCAAAAAAAACACATACATTTAAATAATTTCACAAAATCTTGTGATTTTCTTGTCACACTAAAACATCAGAAGCCAAAATTTTATCAAAATGAAACTTTCACATTAAAAGGGCAATCAACTGGCACAGAAAGAGGTTTTATTTTAAATGAACAAAATAAATAACAGGAACAAAGCTTATTTGTCAGGAGCAAATTTAAATAAACACTTTAACAAACCATAGTAGGTCAAAATATGCAAACAATTATCAAGAACAAAAATTATAGTGCAAGTTGAAATGAAAGAAACTTTAGATCTGGTTAATTGTCTTTTTTTCCCACACTTTTGCAGTTTGGCTCAACTTATGTTAAATAAATAGTTTTAGCGTTTGAGCGTTTTAGCGCGACGAAGGTCAGGACCTTCTGACATCACAGCGCTGTAAAAAAAGATGCTTTGGTGCAGATTCGTAGTCCGTCGGTTTACGTGCAGCGTGTCGCCACATTTCTGACGGGAATAAAGCGTCTTAACGTCTTATTTTTAACGAGAAAAAAAAGAAAAACAGTCCTTTAGGGCACGGAGGGAAGTGTGAATGAGAAGTTTTCTTCCCGCCAGATGCAGCAGACGTTTAGATTCCCGCCTCAACTTCATAGGAAGTTATAATGGAATTAAAAACGTCACTAAAGCAGCGAACAATAACTGTCTTCAATTTTAAGACTCGTTTAGAATCGATTGGAATATTTTATTCATGCAATCTGCTTCTAACCTGCCATGTGATTCAATTTGTATAGAAGGAAGAAAAACAAAGAAGTGAAGCGCCAGAAGAATTTACTTTGCTAATTAGATTTCATATTAGAATTGAATCTAAAGAAATTGGACTATTTTTCAAAGTGAGATACATAAATCTAGATGGACACAGTTAACCCTCGGGCCGTCATCAGTTTCAGATTCCATTATAGTTTCAATTTAAAAATAATCATCCGCTTTGCCGTGGCGACGTGCGAAATTTAGCAGCGCTAAAAAACAGAAATAAATCCGTTCAGATGCGGGGAATCCGCCGCTCGACTGGGAAGGTTCACGCCGATCCACGAATCCAGACGCATCTGTGTCGCTGAGCTTGAACGCGTTCGTCCAGTAAACGCTGGGATTCACCGCGCAGGCGCGCAGGCGGCCGGTTAACGAGAATCTTGGTTGAAAGGTTGAAAGAAAAAGACAGTAAAAAGGAATAAATGGGTCGGTGAGTGGTGGAGCTGCCCGGATGGACACGCGTTAATAACCCTGAATTAATCACTTCCTGATCCTCATTAAACATCTAAGATGTCCCCTCTGGACCGGCTATTACCGGCTCTACATCGCCGTGTCTCCTGATGACACACGGCCAATAGATGCCCTTTTTAAATGTATTTTAGATATCAAGTTATGGATGGCAGGTAACTTCTTACAGCTCAACCAGGACAAAACAGAAGTACTTGTCATCGGTCCTGATGGACACAGAGAAAAACTTAATCTAAAACTCAAAACCTTAGCTTTTAATACGTCTGAGCAGGTAAAAAACCTTGGTGTTATTTTAGATACAAAATTAAATTTTAATGCTCACATTAAAAGTATAGTTAAGAGTGGTTTTTATCATCTCAAGAACATTGCCAAAGTGCGACCATTTTTGTCTCAAACCGACACAGAGACACTAATGCACGCTTTTATCACCTGTAGAATGGATTACTGTAACGCTCTTCTTTCTGGTCTCTCTAAAAAAATTACATTCCACTACAGCATCTTCAAAACTCTGCTGCACGAGTTTTGACAAGGACCAGAAAGAGAAAAACACACATCACACCAATTTTAAAAGCTCTGCTCTGGTTACCTGTGTGCTTCAGAATCGATTTTAAGATCCTCTTAATGGTTTTTAAAGCTCTTAATGGTCTTGGTCCCAACTATTTATCTGATTTGCTTTTATCATATGTGCCCTCTAGAAATCTCAGGTCTTCAGGCAGTGGCCTTTTAATTACTCCAAAAGTTTTAACTAAAACATATGGCGACGCCTCTTTTTACCATTATGGCCCACGTTTATGGAACAGCTCACCTGAGGACCTGAGGAAGATAGAAACTGTGAACATGTTTAAAAGCAAACTCAACACCTACCTTTTTAGTCTAGCTTTTAACTAAATCTTACATATTTATTGTGTTTAGCCTAATTTTTATTTTATTATCTTAACTTCTTAGTCTGGGTCTTAACTGAATCTATTTTATTCATCGTATCTTTCACTATCTCTTAGTTTTAATTGAATTTTATTTATTTTATCTTATTTTATTTTTTATTCTATTTTTTATTTATTTATTTTTTTGACTAATTTTACATTGTAAGTTGGGCATTTAACTGAATTTTATCTATTTTATTATTTTATTTTTTAGATATTTACCAAATTTTAGGCAATATAGTTATCTTATCAAGTATCTTCTCTCAGGTGTTTCCCCACTTCAAAGTAGCGAGTGTGAGATGGCGTTTCCTCACCATTCTTCCTCACAATTCTTAAATTCTATGTTTTTATATGTGTGTGTGTGTGTGTATGGGGGGGGGGGGGGGGGGGGGGGGGGTCATTTGTGTTTATTATTTCCTGTATTGTTTTTATGTAAAGCACTTTGAGCTGCTCCTGTCTGCATGAAAAGTGCTCTATAAATAAAGTATGATTGATTGATTGATTGATTAGCGTGATGCTAGTCAGGGAGAAACCAGGCAGGCGTGACCTCTGAACCCACTGCAGGATCAGACCGTCTGAACCTTCCTCCTAAACTCTCCAGCTGTATCTTAATCTCTGTCGTCTCATCACACCATCAACCGTCAGAGGAAACGCTCCTGGCTCTTCTGGACGTTCTCCACTTCGCTACGAGGTCATGCAGAGGTGTGGATGACGGCTGTGGTGATTTGTTCGATACGATCCGGTCACATGCAGGAAGAGTTAATCCACTGGTTCGGCTGCTGTTCATTGATTTTTGTTCAGCTTTTAACATATTTTTGAGTCTCATGCTCTGATTGATCTGTAATATTGGCTGCTGCATTCTCAGACTACCTCACAAATCACAGCGCACTAGGGATATTAAATTGATACGATTTTTCCGATTCCATTATCGACACTGTTTAACGATTTGATTCTTTATCGATTCTAATTTGGGAAAAGGGAGAACAAACAGTTTTATTTGCATCAATGTTTTTTACTTAGAAGTCACGACCTTACAAACTCAACAGCGAGGTCAAAAGAGGCCCAAAGCCTGGATAACGTGTTAACTGTTGTAATATGTAACTGTGCAAATACACAAGAATGTGGAACATTTTACTAACTGATTTTTCCTAATAGAAATAAAAAAAAATCTCCCTTTTAAAAGGATATATGAGCTCACTAAGCACTCAAAAATAAAAATACTACTAAATACTATCAAATACAACGGAACAGTGCATAGTACAAATCTGCAAATACTATGAAGAATTAACAATTGTTTAGCAGTAAAATAATCATGTCTTCCAGCCTCTGAACCAGCCAGACTATCTCTCTCGTCACGGTCATCTTCTAAATGTAATGCAGAAGGCATTCGTTTAATAGCATAGCGCTAATGTTATAGCGTGTTTTACAAAGAAGCACATAGGCAGCGGGATAGCTACTAACCAGAGTTACCAGAGGTGATCTTAGCTTGGCTACTGCTGCTGGGTTGAGATCCATCAGTCCGAAGCGTCAAAAACACGACACTCGTTAGCATGTTGTGTGTTCAAATGTTTCTGCGTGTTAGCCGTGTTCCCTCCCGACGCTGTTATCTCCACTTTACAATGACTGCTAGTTGCCTTGTTGCCATCTTTCTTTGGTGAAGTGAAGCCAAACTTTGGAACGTTTGAACCTGGTGGGCGCCATTGTTGTTTACAACTGCAATGCTAACGTGCTAAACCGACGTAACTTAATCACGTAAGTGCTTTCTGGAATTGACTGTGCGTAACTTGCGTAAATTACGTGAGATTCGTGCTGGTTGGAATCGATAAGAGAATCGCTGGATAAACTGACAAACGATTCCATGGAATTGAAACACACGGAACCGGTTCTCTACAGGAACCGGTCCTCTACATGAACCAGTTCTCTGCAGGAACCAGTTCTCTACAGGAACCGGTTCTCTACAGGGACCAGTTCTCTACAGGAACCAGTCCTCTACAGGAACCGGTTCTCTACAGGAACCAGTTCTCTACAGGAACCGGTTCTCTACAGGAACTGGTTCTCTACAGGAACCAGTCCTCTACAGGAACCAGTCCTCTACAGGAACCGGTTCTCTACAGGAACTGGTTCTCTACAGGAACCAGTCCTCTACAGGAACCGGTTCTCTACAGGAACTGGTTCTCTACAGGAACCAGTCCTCCACAGGAACCGGTTCTCTACAGGAACCAGTCCTCCACAGGAACCGGTTCTCTACAGGAACCAGTTCTCTACAGGAACTGGTTCTCTACAGGAACCAGTCCTCTACAGGAACCGGTTCTCTACAGGAACCAGTTCTCTACAGGAACCGGTTCTCTACAGCAGTGATTTTCAACCCTGGTCCTCGAGGCACACTATCCAGCAGGTTTTAGAGGTTTCCCAGCTTCAACACACCTGATTTTAATTAATGGTCATTATCAGGTTGTCCTCAAAGTCTGAACACATCTGTTGATGACACAGCCACTTGTATCACGGTGTGAAGAAGAAGGGGAAACATCTAAAACCTGCTGGATAGTGTGCCTCGAGGACCAGGGTTGAAAATCACTGCTCTACAGGACCCGGTCCTCTACAGGAACCAGTCCTCTACAGGAACCGGTTCTCTACAGGAACCAGTTCTCTACAGGAACCGGTTCTCTACAGGAACCGGTTCTCTACAGGAACCGGTCCTCTACAGGACCCGGTCCTCTACAGGAACCAGTCCTCTACAGGAACCGGTTCTCTACAGGAACCAGTTCTCTACAGGAACCGGTTCTCTACAGGAACCGGTTCTTGATTCCCAACCCTACAGCGCGCGAAGCTGAATGGCTGATGGGATGTTCTTCTGTCATCCTTCTTCGTAGCGACTACATCATCCTCTCACCAGCGAGCCACAGTCGTCCCGACCGTCGCTCTGCGTTAGCTACGTTAGCTACGTTAGCTACGTTAGCACATTTCTTAAAAGTGAGTTTCCTTTTAAAATGTCTGCAGAAACCAGCGACTGTACGTTTGTGAAGTCCTGCAGTCGTCTTCCCTCTGGTTATCGGTGATCAGAGAGCTGTTTCTGTCTTTAATGCCCTTTAAACGGTTAGCAACACGGCGAAAAGATGCAGGACCGCTAGGTGACGTCACTGATACTTATTGATCTGTGCTTCTCATCCTGTAAGGGGCTTCCTGATATTTACAGTTCTGTACTTTATTTGCTGTTGTCTTTTACTGCTGGCTGTAAAGCAAACTGCCTCCAGCGGGTAATAAAGATAACCTCACCTGGCTTTGCCATTTTAATCTTCTTTCATCATCTGGATGAAATTTACAGATGTGAAGCTGCAGTTAATCAAGTCAGTTTAGTTGGAAGCTTTATCAGTCCCCAAAGGGAAACAACTGTAGTAGAAGTTATTGATCACAATCATATTGTTTCATTGTAGAGGCGAATTGCTTTTCAGTTGACTTAAATAAAGTCCTAATAATGGACATGAAAATCTCAGTCAACGGTTGGACGTCCAGGGTGCAGAGAGGCTCCTTCACAGTAGTGTAGTAGTAGTACTAGCAGTAGTAGCAGTAGTAGTAGTAGCAGTAGCAGTAGTAGTTGCAGTAGTAGTTGCAGTAGTAGTAGTAGTAGTAGTAGCGTAGCAGTAGTAGTAGTAGTAGTAGTAGTAGTAGTAGCAGTAGCAGTAGTAGTAGTAGTAGTAGTAGTAGTAGTAGTAGTAGTAGTAGTAGTAGTAGTAGTAGTAGTAGTAGTAGTAGTAGTAGTAGTAGTAGTAGTAGTAGTAGTAGTAGTAGCAGTAGTAGTAGTAGTAGTAGTAGTAGTAGTAGTAGTAGTAGTAGTAGTAGTAGTAGTAGTAGCAGTAGTAGTAGTAGTAGTAGTAGTAGCAGTAGTAGTAGTAGTAGCAGTAGTAGTAGTAGTAGTAGTAGTAGTAGTAGTAGTAGTAGTAGTAGTAGTAGTAGTAGTAGTAGTAGTAGTAGTAGTAGTAGTAGTAGTAGTAGTAGTAGTAGTAGTAGCAGTAGTAGTAGTAGTAGCAGTAATAGTAGTAGTAGTAGTAGTAGTAGTAGCACTAGTAGTAGTAGTAGTAACAGTAGTAGCAGTAGTAGTAGTAGTAGTAGTAGTAGTAGTAGCGTAGTAGTAGTAGTAGTAGTAGCGTAGTAGTAGTAGCAGTAGTAGTAGCGTAGTAGTAGTAGTAGTAGTACTAGTAGTAGTAGTAGATACTCTCACCGCTCTGTCAGCAGTCTTTGTTTTCTGAGATCATAAAACTCTTAACATCACATCCTAGATTTCCCCTCTTCACCCTCATCAGTGTTTTCAGCGCAACCATTTTTTTTTTTTTTTACTTGTCAGTAACATCACGTTCCCTAAATGATTCCCTAAATTCCCATAATTCCTTGCTCTCTGCGGTGCTCTTGAAGTTTGCTCTTTGGCTCGTCTTGACTAGTTACCTTAATGGTTCCTAAAAAGTCCCAGAGTTCCCTCCAGCACCACAGCGTCCTAACTGGAGCAGATCCATATTTGCCATGACTGGTTTCACCCTCAGGTTTAGTTGCAGGCTTGTTTCAGCCCAAACCATTAAATTGAACCTAATAAAGCGGCAAATATAATGGGATTTTTCCATTTTATCGCTTGGTGCAAAGGTTCAGGTTGTAGTTCCATCAGCTGCTCCTTGTTGAGCAGGTCATCTATCATGGACTAAATTATATATATTGTTCTTGAATAAAACTCAACTTCAATAGTTAGGTAGTTATTGAACTACATCGTTGTAGCTTATTCAGTTATATTCTCAGATTTGAAGAGAACACATTTTTCTAAAATAGTACTACACCTTGTTCTTAAATAACATGGAAATCTGACACCAAAAGATGGAACCATACTCCCTAAAAAAGATGAAATCATTAAAATGTTTAACAATACTGCAGAATGTTCTCTCTGTGGGAGTTTTTTCATTAGTAATTTTACAATAAAAAAATTGTTTTATGAATAACCTTATTGCCTTCATCATATTTTTATTTTCCCAAAATGATGTTTGAAAAACAGGGGTCGTCTTATAATCAGAGTCGTCCTGTATTCGGGCAAATACGGTACTTTAATACATGACCTGCACTCCAATAAGTACATCCAGTAGTTTGATTTCTAGTTTGTTATCTATGTAGAATAGTTAACCTTTTATTTATATGTAATGTAGCCTGTGTGTCCTCAGAAGTGTCTTCAGAAGTCTGCACAGTTGAGAGTTTAGTTTTATCAATTTATTTTAATGTAATTTAGCTTATCCCTGTACCTTGGATTTTTTTTTTTTATATTGCTTAATGTGTACATTTCATAGCCTGGACATTTGATAGTTTAGTCTAGTGATTCTCAAAGTGTGGGCCGCGGCCCCCTGGTGGGCCGTCGCGGTACTGCAGGTGGGCCGTGAGAGGTCATTAAAATTAAACAAATATGTTTTAAATCCTCAATCTTTTTTAAATATGTTTTTAATTAATTTTAATAAGAAAAAAACATTAAAGTGTAATAAAATAAACCAGTTAAGTGTTATTCTACTGTCACTTTAACTTAATATTACAAGTGTCACCTTATTTGTTGACCCCTTACATTAATACTGGAATGTAGCTTTTAGTCCTGTATGTTGATCACAGTTGTAAATAAAGTTTTGAGTGGACATTTCAAATTGGGCCTTGGTGTTTTGAAGTTTGGGAACGGCTGGTTTAGTCCACTATTATTTATGTGTAATATAGCCTGTACATTTGTAATTCTGTATACATTTACCAGTTAGTGGTACTGCTGTCGTCCAGATCCCCAGTTCGAACCCCAGTTGTGTCAGGAAGTGCATCTGAAGACAGTGAAGACGGATGAAGACGGATGAAGACAGCGTTGACCCTTCTGGCCAATCACAGCTTGTTTATCATCATCATCTCTGAACTCAACACTTTGCTCTATTAACGGCGCGGTGTTACGACTGAGAAACCACTTCGGTGGAGGAAGTTCTGACAGTGCTTCTTCTGCAGACATCTGAGCGTCTTCCCTGTCCACCATCGGACTGACTGGCTCCTGGACTTACTTTTACATCTTCATGTGTGAAGTTTCTGCACTGATGTCCTGATTAGAAGAATTGCAGGAAAGCAGTTAGAGAAGACAACCTTGATCAGGGAATTTAAGATTTTATTTTCTTTAGATCACTGTATTTCCTCCTTTCCTGACATGTTGTCACAGAGACCACCTTCCTCTTCAGAAACATTTTCACTGTCCATCCCTACATTTTAAGAAATATCTACAGTCCTTTAAAAGCCTTTGAGGGATTTTCTTAAATAAAGATATTGACAGATGCAGCTATATCCAGGTTAACAAAATGACAAAAGGGAGGAAATGATCTTTGCAGAGAAGGAAACGTGGCTGTAAATCAACCTGGACAAGTTCAACGTTCAGCGTCGAGAACGTTTTTATTCCTAAACAGAAGTCTGTTGTCCGATACGCAGAGAAATGCAGAAGAAAAGCCCGACACGTCCATCTCAGTCCCTGCAGATTTCATTTGACGTGTTAGATTCTGAGGTCCATGACAACACTGTTCAAAAGGAAACTGAAGAAGTGTAGTTGTTTGATAGTTGTCTCAAGAGAAAGTTTATTCTGTCTAAAAAGAGCATCGGAGCATAAGGACGGTTCGCAACGCTGTTACTGAACAAGCCAAAGACAACTGGGACAATGTCCTGTGGACAGGAGAGACCAAAGGGCCCACGGGTTGTGGAAAGGGCAAAAGACACGCCCACTGCCACGCCTACGATGTGAGTAAGGGAGTCGGCATAGCGGGTAGCGGCTTTAGGGAGCGGAAGATTGCATTAGCGGTTAGCGGAGGTTCCTAAACCCGCAATTTAATACAATACAAAACAACTTTATTTGTATAGCACGTTTAAATAACCACAGGGGCAGCAAAAGTGCTGTACATTAAAAACATAAAAATTGTTAAAACATAAAAGTTAAAAAGGAATAAATAGAAAAGTCAAGCAAATATAAAACACTTAAAAACTGTTAAAAACAGAAAACATTTCATATCCCATGTTGCAAACTTAAAAGTGTTGCCCATTTAGAGGTGCCTGTTAGTGCCTGGCATTCATTCAGGTGTTTTTATATACTTTTTCTTTCTTTTTTTTGCAATTTTATTTATGTGTGGGTGTGTATTTGCATTATGGTGTTTAGAGTAATAGTTTAGTGAGCTGTTTTCTTTTTCTTTTTATTTATTTTCTATTCTTTTTTGTGTAATTAATTCTTATCCTGCTATAATTTCATATTCATTTATTTTTATTTTCTTTTTATGTTCCTGTGTTGGAGGGGTTAAAAAAAAAAAAAAAAAAAAAAAAACAGAAAACAGACACAGATGGGCTCATGGCAGGTGCTGTTTTGGAGGATGCCAGTCAAAATAAGTTAAGAAGTGTTAAAAGCCAAGGAAAATAAATATGTTTTTAGAAGAGATTTAAAAACCGGAAGCGAGGAAGCCTGTCTGACATTCAGAGGCAACTCGAAGCTGCTAGCGGGAGGTGTACGATCATTGCCTATGTCTTTCCACAGGAACACAAAAGATCGGCCTCTGGGGTTTCCATCGACCGTGACTGGTATTGGTGAAATGAAAACGTTCTTGTCCCTGCCTTGTCTCCTCAGGACTTCCTGGAGACCCTGGAGGACTTGGACCTGAGCTACAACAACCTGGTGGACATGCCCTGGGAGACGATCGCTCAGCTGGTCAGCGTCAACACCCTCAGCTTGGACCACAACCTCATCGAGAGCGTTCCTGAGGGGATTTTCTCCAACCTGCACAAGCTGGCCAGGTCAGGATCTCAGCGCTGGGCGTGGCTTTAAGATCACGCCGTCACCACACCTGGATACCTGAAAGCTGCAAACACACAGAGCAACGTTATCATTCATTTATAGCATCACACCTCATCACCTTTACACCATCAACTGGAATAAACCAACACTCATCTGTCAGTATTTTCACGATATATTTCGCTGGCTCGCTCTCAGTTTTATCATCTAAATGCACTTTAATGTGCTACAACTGTATAATGGAACCCAGTTCAGAAACCAGCGCCATCATCTGTCCATCTGGTGGGCAGCGTTTCCTCTCATTTTCATATAAATACATTAAACATTCAGGCAGCAGCATTTCAGTGAACTGCGACTGCAGTAAATTTAAACACAAAGCAGGACACCGCAGCATCACAGTTAGCCTCGTTGGACTTTTGATTCAAGGAAAGTGGCCAAAAACCAGAACCGACCAGTACTGCTCCTTTCAAGAACTTTTTTATTGAGGTTTTTTTCTGACCAGCTGGATCGTAACTCAGGTGAACTAAGATGCTTCCCAAATACTTCCACGTGTGGCCTTAGAGCTCGTTCATTTTTGTAGGGAAACTCTTCGTCTCTGAAAGTCCGTAAGTAAAGACCGACTCCGGTCCACCTGAGTGGCTGCAGGTCCACCTGAGTGGCTGCAGGTCCACCTGAGTGTCTGCAGGTCCACCTGAATGTCTGCAGGTCCACCTGAGTTTCTGCAGGTCCACCAGAGCGTCTGCAGGTCCACCAGAGCGGCTGCAGGTCCACCAGAGTGGCTGCAGGTCCACCTGAGCAGCTGCAGGTCCACCAGAGTGGCTGCAGGTCCACCAGAGCATCTGCAGGTCCACCTGAGCGGCTGCAGGTCCACCAGAGTGGCTGCAGGTCCAGCTGAGTGTCTGCAGGTCCACCTGAGCAGCTTCAGGTCCACCTGAATGTCTGCAGGTCCACCTGAGTGTCTGCAGGTCCACCTGAGTGTCTGCAGGTCCACCTGAGTGTCTGCAGGTCCACCTGAGACGCTGCAGGTCCACCTGAACTGCTGCAGGTCCACCTGAGTGTCTGCAGGTCCACCTGAGCGGCTGCAGGTCCAGCTGAATTTCTGAAGGTTGACCTGAGCAGCTGCAGGTCCACCTGAGCAGCTGCAGGTCCAGCTGAATTTCTGAAGGTTGACCTGAGCATCTGCAGGTCCACCTGAGCGGCTGCAGGTCCAGCTGAATTTCTGCAGTTGACCTGAGCAGCTGCAGGTCCACCTGAGCAGCTGCAGGTCCACCTGAGCATCTGCAGGTCCACCTGAGCATCTGCAGGTCCACCTGAGCATAGCTGCAGGTCCACCTGAGCATCTGCAGGTCCACCAGAGTGCCTGCAGGTCCACCTGAGTGTCTGCAGGTCCACCTGAGCATCTGCAGGTCCACCTGAGCATCTGCAGGTCCACCAGAGTGTCTGCAGGTCCACCAGAGCATCTGCAGGTCCACCAGAGTGTCTGCAGGTCCACCTGAGTGTCTGCAGGTCCACCTGAGCATCTGCAGGTCCACCTGAGCATCTGCAGGTCCACCTGAGTGGCTGCAGGTCCACCTGAGTTTCTGCAGGTCCACCAGAGCGTCTGCAGGTCCACCGGAGCGGCTGCAGGTCCACCTGAGCGGCTGCAGGTCCACCAGAGTGGCTGCAGGTCCACCACAGCATCTGCAGGTCCACCTGAGCGGCTGCAGGTCCACCAGAGTGGCTGCAGGTCCAGCTGAGTGTCTGCAGGTCCACCTGAGCAGCTTCAGGTCCACCTGAATGTCTGCAGGTCCACCTGAGTGTCTGCAGGTCCACCTGAGTGTCTGCAGGTCCACCTGAGACGCTGCAGGTCCACCTGAACTGCTGCAGGTCCACCTGAGTGTCTGCAGGTCCACCTGAGCGGCTGCAGGTCCAGCTGAATTTCTGAAGGTTGACCTGAGCAGCTGCAGGTCCACCTGAGCAGCTGCAGGTCCACCTGAGTGTCTGCAGGTCCACCTGAGCGGCTGCAGGTCCAGCTGAATTTCTGAAGGTTGACCTGAGCATCTGCAGGTCCACCTGAGCGGCTGCAGGTCCAGCTGAATTTCTGAAGGTTGACCTGAGCAGCTGCAGGTCCACCTGAGCAGCTGCAAGTCCACCTGAGCATCTGCAGGTCCACCTGAGCATCTGCAGGTCCACCTGAATAGCTGCAGGTCCACCTGAGCATCTGCAGGTCCACCAGAGTGCCTGCAGGTCCACCTGAGTGTCTGCAGGTCCACCTGAGCATCTGCAGGTCCACCTGAGCATCTGCAGGTCCACCAGAGTGTCTGCAGGTCCACCAGAGTGTCTGCAGGTCCACCAGAGCATCTGCAGGTCCACCAGAGTGTCTGCAGGTCCACCAGAGTGTCTGCAGGTCCACCTGAGTGTCTGCAGGTCCACCTGAGCATCTGCAGGTCCACCTGAGCATCTGCAGGTCCACCTGAGTGTCTGCAGGTCCACCTGAATGTCTGCAGGTCCACCTGAGTTTCTGCAGGTCCACCAGAGCGTCTGCAGGTCCACCTGAGCGGCTGCAGGTCCACCAGAGTGGCTGCAGGTCCACCAGAGCATCTGCAGGTCCACCTGAGCGGCTGCAGGTCCACCAGAGTGGCTGCAGGTCCAGCTGAGTGTCTGCAGGTCCACCTGAGCAGCTTCAGGTCCACCTGAATGTCTGCAGGTCCACCTGCAGGTCCACCTGAGTGTCTGCAGGTCCACCTGAGTGTCTGCAGGTCCACCTGAGTGTCTGCAGGTCCACCTGAGTGTCTGCAGGTCCACCTGAGACGCTGCAGGTCCACCTGAACTGCTGCAGGTCCACCTGAGTGTCTGCAGGTCCACCTGAGCGGCTGCAGGTCCAGCTGAATTTCTGAAGGTTGACCTGAGCAGCTGCAGGTCCACCTGAGCGGCTGCAGGTCCAGCTGAATTTCTGAAGGTTGACCTGAGCATCTGCAGGTCCACCTGAGCGGCTGCAGGTCCAGCTGAATTTCTGAAGGTTGACCTGAGCAGCTGCAGGTCCACCTGAATAGCTGCAGGTCCACCTGAGCATCTGCAGGTCCACCAGAGTGCCTGCAGGTCCACCTGAGCATCTGCAGGTCCACCTGAGCATCTGCAGGTCCACCTGAGCATCTGCAGGTCCACCAGAGCGTCTGCAGGTCCACCAGAGTGTCTGCAGGTCCACCAGAGCATCTGCAGGTCCACCAGAGTGTCTGCAGGTCCACCAGAGTGTCTGCAGGTCCACCTGAGTGTCTACAGGTCCACCTGAGTGTCTGCAGGTCCACCTGAGCATCTGCAGGTCCACCTGAGCATCTGCAGGTCCACCTGAGCATCTGCAGGTCCACCAGAGTTTCTGCAGGTCCACCTGAGCATCTGCAGGTCCACCTGAGCATCTGCAGGTCCACCAGAGTTTCTGCAGGTCCACCTGAGCATCTGCAGGTCCACCTGAGCATCTGCAGGTCCACCTGAGCATCTGCAGGTCCACCAGAGTTTCTGCAGGTCCACCTGAGCATCTGCAGGTCCACCTGAGCATCTGCAGGTCCACCTGAGTATCTGCAGGTCCACCAGAGCGTCTGCAGGTCCACCAGAGTGTCTGCAGGTCCACCTGAGCAGCTGCAGGTCCACCTGAGCAGCTGCAGGTCCACCAGAACTGCTGCAGGTCCACCTGAGTGTCTGCAGGTCCACCTGTATGTCTGCAGGTCCACCTGAATGTCTGCAGGTCCACCAGAGTGTCTGCAGGTCCACCAGAGCAGCTGCAGGTCCACCTGAATGTCCTCAGGTCCACCAGAGTGTCTGCAGGTCCACCAGAGCAGCTGCAGGTCCACCTGAGTGTTTGCAGGTCCACCAGAGTGTCTGCAGGTCCACCAGAGCAGCTGCAGGTCCACCTGAGTGTTTGCAGGTCCACCAGAGTGTCTGCAGGTCCACCTGAGTGTTTGCAGGTCCACCAGAGTGTCTGCAGGTCCACCTGAGTGGCTGCAGGTCCACCAGAGTGTCTGCAGGTCCACTAGAGTGGCTGCAGGTCCACCAGAACGTCTGCAGGTCTGATCACAGAAACAGACTCCTCCAACATTCGCCTCAGAACTGAGCCTCCAGCTTCCTGAACCTCCTACAGCTGCAACCTCACAAATAAATAACTACCTCGTTTGTAACAGCACTGAGTTTATGGATGAATTCATTTTTCTACAATGAAACCATTGTTTTTTTTCCTCAGTTGCTTTAAAGTCTTACGCAGCATCGTATTTAGTTGCATCTGCATCAAAGTATCGTCTCCTCATAATGAACACACTGCAAATTATTTGGTTCTTACCAAGAAAAAAAACTTACATTTAGAAGCGTTAGATATATTTTTTTTGTTTGTTTTAATAATTACTTTCTTATTTTAAGTGTCAGTATAATCTTATATCAAGTAAAACTTTACTTTTTTGTCTCAAACAGGCAGGGATTCTTAAAATGAGACAGTTAACACTTAAAATAACTGTATTACGTTTTTCCTCCTCCTCATCAAAATAAATCTTGTTTTAAGATTCAATAACAAACTATACCTTTCTTAAATCTAGAAACAAGTGTTCCTACAATCCTAATTTAAGAAATCTTACCAAGTGAAATTATCTTGCTGCACGGACAGATTTATTTCACTTGTTTTGATAACCTTTTTCCTTAGTTGGAGTATTTTTATCTTGTTTGAAGACCCTTTTTTTGCAGTGTATATATAAATTATGCAATAATCAGTTTTAATTCAGTCAAAAAGGGAAAATCTATCAAAATACTGATTTTTGAAGCCTTTTATTCTTCTTTGGTTTGGACGTTTTAGGGATTTCTGTTGGTAATTTGGACAGTTTTAAAGGATTTGCAATGTAAATTTAACATCATTTATTTTTATATTTTTTAAGTGTTAGCGCTAATGATTAAGTTTTTTTAAGCCTTAACTAACAACCAGGATAAGAAGAGAGGTTGAGAATATAGATCAGGGAGCAAACAGAGAGCAACGAGGATGCGGTAGAAACCGTTTATTAGCTTGACCGTCAGGTGGAGCGACAGATCACTGGCAGGTAAAACGGATGAGTTGATGACACCACTGGAATATCGGGAATGGACAAGCAGGAGTTTTAATGGAATACACGTCTATCCTGAAGAATAAAGGGACGGTGAGCGTAAAGGAAAAAGTACGTAAGACGTAACTCTGGACACGTTACTGTGAAGGAGCGTCTCTGCATCCAGGATATTTAAACTGTGTATACTTTCAACTTAATGGCATTAGATTAACATTTTCTTAAAATTGTCATGTTTTTAAATGAGCCAGAGCAGAAAAATACATTTGAAATGACGATCAACTGGTCTAGACGGGGCTTAGATTAACTTTAAATAACCAAGCTTTCAAACCAGAAACACTGGCTGGTTCTCAGATAATGCGGTGATTCAGTTTTTGGTTGAGCCCGATGACCTTTGACCTTTGACCTCTCATCTGTTTCTCTGACAGTCAAAGCGTGGCGTGTTTGTGCTCACGTCATGTGACAATGTCTTTAACTTCTTACTGCCCTTAATCAAGCTTATTTGATTAAAACACATGACAAACCTGAACCTGAGCTAAAGTTGCTTCCACGCTGTAAAGCAGTTCGGTGTCGTGAAGCTCCTCCCACTCAGGTTAAGACACAAATAAAGAAATAAAGCAAGTTTTCTTCTTTTTCAATAGTATAAAATGATTCACTGTCAAACATGAACTCCCCGTTAAAAGTTTCTGCTGTTACCTCAGAAATTACCTGTTTTAATGTTCTGATTGTGGCCTCTAGATTGTTAGGATTTTGTTTGTAGACTTTTTTTTATTTTTCATTAATAAAAACAGGATGACATTAATGCCCTGGCAGTGGCAATAAGCTTATTTTATTTTACATTTTTTAAGATGAGATTTTACAGTAAATATGTGTTACTGACAAGTGCTGATGTTAAAAGTGTTTGAACAACAAATGTTATGACACTTTAGTTCATATGGCAGCAGATAATTTAAATAAAAGTGACCTTTACACTACTTTTGAATTCATTATTAGATTTTTTTGTATACAATGCGATTAATCGTGATTAATCAGGGAAATCCCGCGATTAATCGCGATTAAAAATTGAAATCGTTGCCCAGCCTACTTATATATTATAAAGTCAAAAATGAATGTATTATTCATCAGAATTACTAACTGAAAAAGATTAATTCCTCAATGACAATAAAAAATAAAGCACAGGTCATAATGTACTGACACAAGTTAGACTTGTCTGTGTAAATAGACTAAAAAAGTTCACTCCATAGTAACAAAGAAATTACGTTTAAAGGATTTTGGCTTGTGGTTCCATTTAAGTGAATGACTTTAATTAAAGTAAATGAGGTTCAGTAGTTTTGGTTTTTTTTTTTTCAAATCTCATTGAAGCTTTAGATGAGAGAGATGATGGAGAGGAGAGGAGTTGACTTGCTGCTGGCTAGCTCATGTTAGCTCACGTTAGCTCATGTTAGCTCACATTAGCTCATGTTAGCTCATGTTAGCTCATGTTAGCTCACGTTAGCTCATGTTAGCTCACATTAGCTCATGTTAGCTTGAGGGGGTATTCTTGATTTTCCTTACTGAGTAATCGTTTTTCTGATTATGCCGACATCACTTGAACATAACATTCACTGCTGGTCATTCAAGGCTCAGAGGGAGCGAGACACTGCTGTGTTGACAGAAATATAAATGTTATCGGGGCTATTCGTCGTGATATTGGACTTATGGAGATGACGTCATAATTTCCTGTTATAAGCCCGATAGTTATCGGGTCGATAATTATCATGCACCCCTTATTTCAACAACAGTTGGGCTGCTTTATGTCGATGGATTAGAGTTGACCAATTCTCACTGGAAAATGTTAAAAATGATTTGAACGAGTCGCCTTTTAAACACCTGATGTCGAGCAGCCGGACAGAGAAAAGAAAACAACATTTTTAGAGACAAATCTGCGATCCATCAGCCTTCTGCAGACATTTATGATTCTTTTAGCAACATTGTGATGAATAAAGAAAGAGATCTTTGGGTTTAAAGAGTTTAGTCGCTCACAGCCCTCTCTTCATTTTCTCTTTTCACTCCCCCCCCCCCGTCTTTTCCTCCTCCCTCCATCTCACCTTTTACCACGGCCTCCCACCTGATCGATCTCCTACCCATCTCCTCACCTCCCACTTCACTCACAACATCACCACCACAAGGATGAATAAGATTTTGACGGAGTGAGTCACCGGTCCTTCTCTTTATTTCTTCCATCCCCCCCCCCCCCTCCCCCGCCTGCTCTCCATCTGTCTGAACTCGCCAAGTCACTGACTTTAAAGTGAGCGTTGGGTTTCATTTACAAATAATTACTTCCTGGGGGCTCAAAAATCACATTCACGGCCTATTTTCTCTCTGACGTGAGAAAAATGAAATGGTCAAAGAAATTAAATGCGGCAAACTGACTTCAAAGATCTTTCGTCTCTTGAGAAGAGACCCACTTTGAAGATTAGGACTTACGGGGGACGTCTCAAACTGTCCCGCTGTCTGTAGTTCTGGCTGGAAGCGTCCGGAACCTTCCTCTCAGATTCAACAAAAACATTTATATTTTCTAGAGATGCACCATAACTGTTCTTTAAAACCAATACTGATAACCGATAACTCACACATATATACCTAAGATCATTACATCAATACTATGAACAAAATCAAAAATAGTTTTGACTCTTTAAATGAACAGATATTTATTTTTTCCAATGAAAAACTATTGTCAAGCCTCTCAAACATTTTCATAAAGCTATCAAACAAACCTATTTGATATCTCACATTAACTTAAATAAGGTTCATTACTGACTGATATAAAAAATAAAGGCTCCTTGAACTGATGGAAATACATGCATCAGAATTACTAACTGAAAAAGATTAACATATAAAGGATTTTGGCTTGTGGTTCCATTTAAATTAATACCTTTAATTAAAGTAAATGAGGTTCAGTAGTTTTTGTTTTTATTTTTTAATCTCATGGAAGCTTTAGATGAAAGAGATGAGGGAGAGGAGAGACTGCTGCTGGCTTGCGCACGTTAGCATTAGCTTCCGTTAGCTTCCGTTAGCTCACGTTAGCGTGATTTCAAAACTCCATGGAAGCGATTGTTATGTTGTAGGTGGCTGATCAGGTTTTACGTATTAAAGCTTGTGCTTCCCTCCTCGTAGAATTCACTCGGAGGATTCGTCACAAATAACCACCAAACTATCTTCTTCTGAAACTTTAACGAAGTTCCACGCCGCCATGTTTGTTGTGATCAGCGCTGTGCTGCAGGCTGCATTCAAGGTGTAACGTAAATTCCAACGTTCCCTCGTTTGCTAGTCGTTCTTTCAGCCTTTTCTATTTATTTCTTTTTTTATGTGTAACATGTGGGAAAACACTGTGAATATCAATTCAAGTCAGCAACTACTAAAATTATGACCGAGTTAACGAGTTGTTTTCTGGCATGAGGGGGTATTCTTGATTTTCCTGATTGAGTAATCGTTTTTCTGATTATGCCGACGTTACTTGAACATAACATTCACTGCTGGTCATTCAAGGCTCAGAGGGAGCGAGACACTGCTGTGTTGACAGAAATATAAATGTTATCGGGACTATTCGTCATGATATCAGAGTTATTGGGATGATGTCATAATTTCCTGTTATCGGCCCGATAGTTATCGTGCACCGCTAATATTTTCCATCTTTCCTGTGAGTTTGGTCTCTCAGAAAGATCACAGCTTCCGCCGAACTTCTGAAAATATACCTGCGCTGACAGGAAATGAAACCTATGTTTTGTCTCCGTCACCAGACTGGACATGACGTCCAACAAGCTGAAGAAAATCCCTCCGGACCCGCTGTTCCTGCGAATCCCCGTGTACGCAAAGATGAAGGGCTCCCCCCTGACGGCGCTGGTGCTGAGTTTTGGCGGGAACCCGCTGCACTGCAACTGTGAGCTGGTGTGGCTTCGCCGACTGACCCGAGAGGACGACCTGGAGACCTGCGCTTCGCCGAGAGACCTCGCCGGGAAATATTTCTGGACCATACTAGAGGTTTGTTCAAGTTTTCGCGGGTCGGCACCGTCAACGTCAAAATCAAACACACAAGCTGCCGCAGAAGCAACGCAGCCGCCTGAAACGCTCAGTTCTGAGTTAAAGCATCAAAACATGGAGCTGAATTAAGCTTTTTCACTTTCCTGCATCCATGAAGCTTTACGTCACCAACTCTGAGATTGTTATAGCAAAAATGTAAAATTATGGTTGTGGTGATGCAGGTTAAAACAGTTAAACAACAAGACTCGTCTGCGACTGGAGTACAAGTGAATTTAAGTCCGTTTGTTCAAAGTGAAGGTCATCGCTCATGGGCGAGGCTAGCCCTTTTTTAGGGGTGCTTCAGCTTCAGAAATGTTGTTATTTTAAAATTTTAGTTGGCATTTGACAGGCTTAGATAATGTCCAAAACTTAATCCATAGTTTGTGGTTTAAGTTTATATTTTAAGTATATTAATGGTATCGTCCTCTTCTCACTAACGTTACTTCTCCTCTTCGTTGACCGTTTACCAGTTAGCGCGTTAGCTTAGTTAGCATTTCAAATTTCATTGAAATTTTCAAAAGATTTGCATGTTTTCCAGTCAGTTTTTTTTCCCAAAAGATTATGCTCTTCTCTTATAAATGTCATAATGATTTGCCACCCCGGTGGCGCAGTGGTTAGGGTGGGCAGCCATATACAGAGGCTACAGTCCTCGTGCGGCTGGTCGTGAGTTCAATTCCCGGCTCGGCGACTCTTTCCCGCGTGTCTTCCCTATTCTCTCTGCCCCCCTTCCTGTCTCTCCACTTTCAATAAAGGCCACTAGAGCCAAAAAAATCTTTAAAAAAAAATAAAAAATAAATTTCATAATGATTATCCAAAATTGTTTTTCAATAAACGTTTTGTGGTTTTGTGTGAAAAAAGGTGGGGTTGTGGGTTGTGGTGGGGTTCTTTGGGTGCTCAGCACCCCTAAAGCTCTGACCCTAGAATCGCTTCTGTCATCGCTAGAGCTGAGCGATTTTATCGATTCTGTAATATATATCGATAATTTTCCCCACAGAGTATCGATTTTTCAGCCGCAAGTATCGATATTCTAAGCTTCTTTCAAAACCTCCGTGTCCCACCTTTAAAAGCTTGAAAGCAACAATTTGCACTGTTTAAATAAATGAAACTATTTTTCTCAACACATCTTTTATTCATTTTGTCCAGCATTTGCAAGCTGCCTGTCAGACATATAATGTGCAATTGATGCTTTCAGTTCAGTTAATTCAAACAAAGTCATTGGAACATTTACAAGATGTCACCAAAATCACTTTGTCCCTTTAAAATCTTTCAGAAAATGATGTAAATGTATTGTAAGATGAATATCGATATATATCGTATCGTGAGCCGAATATCGCGTATCGTATCATATCGTGAGATTAGTGTATCGCTACAGCTCTATAACTCACACCAATGAGGCGGTCGACGCAGGAATGACAACGAGGGTTTTAACATCGTCAGAAATCAAATGAACGTTGAGATAAAACCCTGATGGAGGCGTGTCCTCGCTCCAGAACCAATATGGAGGCTGCAGTATCAGAGATGACCCACATACCAAAGATGGTATCAGAGCAGATGACACTCACATGTTCAGGTCTCGTTGACCTCATGGGCCACTTTACCAGAACAGAGTTTAAGAGTAAATTCAGTTTTACCGTTTATAATAAAACTGTAAAGGTAACAGTAGCTGTTACGGAGCGACAGGTAGACGTTTGAGTTCACAGTCACATCTGAAAGACCCAGTTTACATTACAGGTAAATCTTCCTTCCTCCTCCTCCTCCTCTGCACTGATATATACATATAAATATTTTTACACAGACAATTCCTATCGGCTACCTGAAAGTCCCAGATAGTCAGTGCGCTCCCAGTAAACTCGCTCTGGACGTCTATGGTTTAACTGGCGAGGAGCCGTTTAAGGCGATCTCTGTTTTTTTCTCATAGATTCAACTGAGGACAAATCACGCTTTTTATACCAGAGTTAATTCCAGAGGTGGAGCCGTTTGTGCACGTCCACATGTGACCAGGTAGACGCACATTGATGCCATTTAGACGCGCTCTTGTACGCGCCGACATGCGGGTTGCGGGTAGCGGGTGGTCTGACCACCCGCTACCCGCGATCGCAAGAAACCACGTTTGTGGAAAGGGCAAAAGACACGCCCATTGCCACACCTACAATGTGAGTAAGGGAGTCGGCATAACGGGTAGCGGCTTTAGCGAGCGGAAGATTGCATTAGCGGTTAGCAGAGGTTCCTAAACCCGCAAGGGTAAGGAGACGTGTACGATCGGGGCCCTGGTCCTTACAAGGTATAAAAGCAGCACAAAGGAACTTTAGTAATTTTTAGATCAGATCTTTTGCAGTACATTCACGTGTGCATGTTGCAAGCGTCGCCTGCGTCCAACTCTACAGTCTTTGAAAATGGTGACGTCAGCAGCTGGAGTTCGTGCATCGCATTGATGGTGTTGCCTCCGTCAAAATTTTTTTTTTTTTTTAGTTTTTCAACAAAAACAAAACATAAGACAGACAGGGTCATCACAGGTGTAGAGAAATGCATAATGTGGAAACAAGATTGGATGGGTCTGGGTTACATTTTTATCAAAATACATAGTTCCTTAGTGTCCATGTGTCCCAGTTGGGGTCCTGGAGGATTTTAGATCCTTCACTCAGTTTAATGTAGGTCCTAAGTGATCCATACCAGGGAAGATGTCTCCCATTCTTTCGTAACTTAAAAGTCCATTATTTTTGTGCAGAGGGGAAATATAAAGAACACATATACAGAAAATCATTCAGGTTCAAACAGGACTTCCATTTTTCCAGTATTTTCCACAGGTCTTGGTAGCAAGTCTCAAAGAAAAAGTCAATCGTTCCATGGTATAGATTTCATTAACTATTTCAATCCATTCAAGGATTGTGGGAGATTCTTTACTCAGCCATTTTCTGGTTATTGTTTTTTTTACTACCTTCTAGCAGTATTTGTAAGAGGTATCAGTCCTGTTTATTCAGTCCAGTTGGTACATTTCCCAAGTAGATAACACTAAAATTGGAAATAAATTCTGAGCTGATTATAGATCGGATCTCTTTCACTGTCTGTCCAATAGGAAGAGATGTTTGGACATTCCCAAAAAATGTGAAAATGACCAGCCGACATATTACCGCACATTCTCCAAAACTGACCTTGTTCAGGATTGTTACTTTGCGATTTTTTAATCAAAAGTTGGTTTTAAACTTTCCCCGCTGCAACGCACGCTTCAGCCAATCGAGTTGCGTCTACGCAGCTACTCCCTCACTCTGTCTGGTCCTTTGTCGGAAAGTTTCACCTGAAAAACGACAAGACTTATAGAGCAATGTTCTTTTGAACGCCATCAAGGTTGTTTGGTCAAAGCCCAAGACGTCAGATCGAGCTCACGTACCACATGGCAGCTCTCAAGCGCGCCGATAGAGCGCCGATCATTTTAGCTCCTTGCAGTCCCTGAGAAGACCGGGACCATGGACCATGGACCACCATGGACATCTCTGTGTACCTGAGTACTGTAGATTCAGGTGTGAGGCTGTCTGAGGCCATCTGTCTGACTGGCTGAGATCGAATTGTACAACAGGACGATGGCCCCAAATATCCCATCAGATCGAGGTGTTGCAATGGCCCGGCCAAAGTCCAGACCTCAGCTCAATTCAAATACTGAGACCAGCTCTACACCCTCTTCAGGGTCTTGGAGGGGACATGGGAGTTCGCCGAACCAGTCTACATGTGTTTTGTGGACTTGGAGAAGGTGTTCGACCGTGTTCCCCGGGGATTCCTGTGGGGGGTGCTTCGGGAGTATGGAGTGCCGGACTCCCTTATACGGGCTGTCCGGTCCCTGTACGACCGGTGCCAGAGTTTGGTCCGCATTGCCGGCAGTAAGTCGGATTCGTTTCCATTGAGAGTTGGACTCCGCCAAGGCTGCCCTTTGTCACCGATTCTGTTCATTACTTTTATGGACAGAATTTCTAGGCGCAGTCGAGGTGTTGAGGGGATCCGGTTCGGTGGCCTCAGGAGCGATTCGCAGCCGGTTGTGAAGCAGCTGGGATGAGAATCAGCACCTCCAAATCCGAGACCATGGTCCTCAGCCGGAAAAGGGTAGAGTGCCCTCTCCGGGTTGGGGATGAGGTCCTTCCCCAAGTGGAGGAGTTTAAGTATCTCGGGATCTTGTTCACGAGTGAGGGCAGGATGGAGCGGGAGATCGACAGATGGATCGGTGCGGCATCTGCAGTGATGCGGGTGCTGCGCCGGTCTGTTGTGGTGAAAAAGGAGCTGAGTCGGAAGGCGAAGCTCTCGATTTACCGGTCGATCTACGTTCCCACCCTCACCTATGGTCATGAGCTTTGGGTAGTGACCGAAAGAACAAGATCGCGGATACAAGCGGCTGAAATGAGCTTTCTCCGCAGGGTGGCCGGGCTCTTTCATCCGGGAGGGGCTCAGAGTAGAACCGCTGCTCCTCCGCATCGAGAGGAGCCAGATGAGGTGGCTCGGGCATCTGGTTAGGATGCCTCCTGGGCGCCTCCCTGGTGAGGTGTTCCGGGCACGGCCCACTGGGAGGAGACCCCGGGGAAGACCCAGGACACGCTGGAGGGACTATGTCTCTCGGCTGGCCTGGGAACGCCTTGGGATCCCCCCAGAGGAGCTAGAAGAAGTGGCCGGGGAGAGGGGGGTCTGGGCTTCCTTACTCCGGCTGATGCCCCCGCGACCCGACCTCGGATAAGCGGAAGAAGATGGTACGGTACGGGAGACCTTAGAAGAGCTGTGCAAAAACAAACGTCTGCAAACGCCAGTCACCTCACCTCTAAAGAGGATGTTCTTGCTCTGCTATGTTCAACCTCGGATGTAAGTGGGTGTCCTTCCTTCTTCACGGAGCTGTGGCAGTTGTAAGGACATTCTTGATTAGTCTCGTTACCTTTTCCAACAAGAGTAAACCAAGTGTTTTCAGGTTTTTGATAACGACGAGCCACAGGTCACTGTTGGCGGCGTCGCAGTGCTCTAAACCCTGAAGCAGAATGCAGTTAAGTTATTTTAGCTCTCTGTGGATGCGTAATCCCCGTCTTCCTCAAGGACATTTCAGCAGGGCAGATGGCTGCTGTCACAGAGGACTGAACCCTCCAGACAAGTTTGATGTGCTAAAAACGTATCAAAACTGTCACATTTTGTTTCATATTTCTTTCCTGTCATCTTTTTTTTTTTAAATACATTTATCCAGGAAATTGTGACTGTTGAGATTTAAAATTGAATAACAGCAATTGCTGACATCTATATGAGCACAATATAATCACAGCTTTACAAAAAAGAAAAAAAAGAAATAAATAGATCATATAGATCAAATAGATATAGGATCACACCAGTAGGGATGGTTTTAAATGTTCCTGTATCAAAGACAGAAGAGATGAATGAACGAATGAATGAATGAATGAATGAATGAATGAATGAATGAATGAATGGAAGTGAACTGGACTGAAAGCTGCCTTGATAATCTATGGAGGTTATGTTGAAAAATATTGAAAACACTAGTATAGAAGAAAGCTCGTTTAGCTGTTTAGTATTAATATTAACACTAAATAATAATAATAATAATAATAATACATTTTATTTAGAGGCGCCTTTCACGACACTCAAGGTCACCGTACAAAGATCCATAAAATAATTAGTAAAAACAAGATAGTTAAAAAATATAAATGCAGTACAAAACAAGAAAATGTAATAGTGAGATTATGAGTCCAATGATAAATCAGTCTGCAGATATGCTTGTCTGAAAAGGTGACTCTTAATAATACTCTAAATAATAATACTAAATTATATATATATATGACCCAAATGTCTTTTATTCCAATCTACTTTATGTAGCAGTACCACACCTGACCACAGGGGGGAACATAAATCTGCTGTCCTGACCAAAGAGCAGCTGACAGTAAAGTGGTACCTCTACGTACGAAATTAATTGCTTCTGGAAGTAGTTTCGTAACCCGAAAATTTTGTGAGTAGAGACGTGTTTTCCACGTAAATGTCCTAATCCGTTCCAAGCCCCCCAAAATTAAAACATGAATATTTTATAAGTTATAAATAATTCATGAGATGACATTAAAACCTGTAAGAGATACACGTTAGAACTAGAAAAGCACTCGGAGACCTCCACTAAACGCAACAATTATCGATAATTTAAAATGATCCAGGATTTCTTCCGGATCACAGCCAAAATGAAATCAGTTCTTCCTTTTCACATTTCTGACAACTCCTGTAAATAGAAAATAGAACCGAGACAATCCAGCCCACAGTTGTTCATGTTTAAAGTTGTCTAGCGTTGAATAAAACTTGATTTTCTTACCTAAAGTTGTCTTCTTCTACCGGTTCAGTTGCTACATAGGCTACGTGATGTAAACAACAATAAATCCACGTCGTTTTTTCTTTGTGGATACAGATGCTATTGGTAGCAACTGCTAACGCTAATAGCCTACACCGGTCAGGACGTGTTGTAAATATGTTCTCTCATCCAGCGTTGTCATGTTGGCGATCCGTTGTGCTTTACAGCTAATAACATGCTAATAACACGCTAATAACACGCTACGGCAACACGATTGTTTCATGACAAACACGCCACGTTAATGAATAATTAATTAAACTGCCCCGAGTCCTGACATTCGACCCGAGACTTGATTTGGGTCGGGTCGGAACCTCTGGTTTTCGGGTTGTTGGGTTGTCCAGAAGACCTCTAATAACGTAATTGGCGGAGGTTAAAAAAAATTGTTTGTTTACCTGGGTTGCTGGGTTACGCTCATACCGACAAGGGGCCCTCCTAGCCAATGGGATGCCAGGAAGATGCTAAGCGATAGGCAATGGCAGAGCAGCTCGGGCCGGACTGCCTTAAACTCCCTGAGTTTACGTTCAGAGCTGCGAGTAGCAGCGCTACTGTAATTTAGCCTTTCGTATCCTGAAATTTCTTTCGTAACAAGACGCAATATTTATGAGGCGTTTCGTAACCTGAAAATTACGTATGTAGAGACGTTCGTAAGTAGAGGTACCGCCTCATGTGCTGTTGGTGGGAACGACCCGGCACATCATGTAATACCACTTTCCCCCCCGAGAGATGCTGAACGTTCTCATGATACGCCCCCATGTGGCCACAAGTGGTACTGCCACATTAAGTGTTTTTTTTTTTTTTTAAACAAAATAAAGTATCAGCTGTGTGTGCTGACACGTGGAAAGATAATAGACTTGAGTGTTTTTATTCTAAGAGGATGATATGGAGGGCTCTGCCTCACCTGTACGTCTTTAGGAGCTGATCCCTTCAGGCTGACGAAGGTGAAGGTGGTGCCGTGAGTTAAAGATGGGATTAACTGGTGTCATCTCTAAGGGGATGATATACCACACCTCCTCACCTCACCTCAGGTGATGTACCTGTCCCCCGTTCAAAGAGGTGCAGTCGGAACGGCGTAAGAGGATTAAGTCTGTGATCCGGTTGATCCAGGGACAACTGGGTCACTAAGGTTTTGATGAAATGCCAGTTGAGCCTCAACTATTTCATCGTCCACTAGAGAAATCCTGCTTTGAAATCAATAAAGACTGAACCGAACGGCTGCTAAACTTGTCCAACCGAAGGTGGGAAAAAAAAAGATTTTGGATTTTGGGTGTAATAAAAGGAGCTGAGCGGCCCAGAAATGTAGTCTGGACACAGCGGACCGGGCTCGTATGTTTCCAGGAGGAATAAACGGTGCTGATAGTCTCCAGGGCCTTTTGTCGGACAGTTTTTCAGTCTCGAGTATCGGCTTTGAAGAAACCTCTGCTGAATTTAAATGAAGCGGTTCAGAAACATATTCTGGGCCTGACCTGGATTTCAGCACCAAACTCTTCCCGCCTGCGAGGAATAAAGGAGGAAGGCAGCGAGTGGACATGAATGTTGGGAGTCTGGGTCTGTGATGTCACAGGACCCAGGAAAGGCGTCACTTTCAGACCGAGGTGGCTCCAGACAGACGGGACCGACCCGGACCCGGCTTTCCTTTTGACGTGACGCGTGTTGTCTTTTTCCCGTCGCCCGACAGGAAGAGTTTGTTTGCGAGCCGCCGATGATAACCCGTCACACCTCCAAGATGTTCGTGATGGAGGGTCAGGAGGTCAGCCTGCGCTGCAAGTCCATCGGGGATCCCGAGCCCTCGACGCACTGGGTCAGTCCCGACGGGAAGCTGATCGGGAACACCTCCAGAACCATCTGCTACGAGAACGGCTCGCTTGACATCCTCAAGGCGTCGGTCAAGGTGCAGACACGTTTTTTAACGAATACGAGAAATCCCTTCCAGTTTCTTTGAAGCGAAACCTTCCGTTTGTCTGTTCTGTTTCTCTTTCTCCAGGATTCTGGAAAGTTCATGTGCATCGCGTCCAACGCGGCCGGCGAGGCCACCGCTCCCGTCGAGCTGGTCGTCAACCCGTCCCCGCACTTCGACCCCAAACTGGACCCGGACCCGGGGCCCTCGGACATCCCCACGTCCATCAAGTCCAACGTCAGCGGAGGCCAGGCCCGGTCCGACCAGCAGAGGGTGAGCGTGTCCGACCTGACGTCCAGCTCCGCCACCGTCCGGTGGCCGCCGCAGAACCACATACCGGGCGTGCGCATGTACCAGATCCAGTACAACAGCTCCACGGACGACATCCTCATATACAGGTGAGGCCACGACGGCGCAGGTGGGTGCTGCCGGGTTTCTCGTGTGTGGTAAAGAAACAAAAAGCTTCTCTGGAACCAGCGGCTCTGAACTCCAGAAAGTAGGGGTGTAACGGTACTGTAGCGACTTAGTCCCAGTGGCGCTACTGGTGGTTGATTGGTCTGGCTGATTTCCTACGTGAGCTCAAGCGTGGTAAACAGTGAATACACTTCTTTGACGTTTAAAATGAGATATATTTATTTTCCATATCACCATCCGTCTCCACTGAACAATATTCACACAAATATCTTTTCTTTTCCTAATCACAAGCGAGCACAGTGGAAAAACTGTTTGCCTCCTGCAATTAACCACACCTGAGTGACAAGACAGGTGCCCTCAAATAACCTCCCAACCTCATCAGCACAACAGACCTTAGAAAGGTAAACCCCCCCCTAGTGGTTGGGAGGAAACAAAAAGAAACATGGCTCCTACAGGTACACAAAACTCTCGGTTCGGTACGTACCTCGGTTTTGAGGTCACGGTTCTGTTCATTTTCGGTACAGTAAGAAACATAAATGCAAAATATAAATGTGCTAGTTGTTTATTACACACTTTTGTGCTTTTTAACAATAGGAACATTAGCCTATACAAAGCTAGAATTTTGCTCAAAAATATAAATACAATATTCTGAAATGTAGATATTTTGAAAAACAAAATAAAAATGACATTGGCTCAGACTTTTTCTTAAAGAAAATATCCATCTGATGTGCAAAATTGAACAGTTGCAACACTGAACAGTTTCAAGTTGTTGCTCAGATTAAATAACATGAATAAGGCTCAGGGTGTTTCTTTAAAAACTAATCTTTTATTTTTTCATAAAGTCCCGGTATGATTTTCTGGCTAAAACGTGGACGAGAAGGTAATTGATATTGTGGCTCAATTACCTTTATCATGTGTTTGAAGCCAGCGTTTAGGGTGATTAGGGTCTTAAATCTGCAGCTATAACGGTATTTGTTATTTCTTTAGCCCGACCTGACTCACCAGGGAGAGGCTGTTTAAATGTGTTTGTACTCGGTCGTCTTTCTCTTTTTGTAGCGATGTTCACGCTGAGGTGGTGCCGTTTCAAATGAGTTAACAGGTTTGACGTGTTGCCAGAAACATACCCGATCTCGGATGAACAATGTCGGCAAACCACTTTGGTTTTATCAACTTCTCTTTGTCCCTGTTTATATTTGTAAATATAAACCTCCCGCGACCTTAATGTCGGTGTGCGCGCAACTGAGCATGTGCGGCTGCAGCGCTCTGCTCCACAACATGTGGTCCTCTACTTAATATGTCCGCGTGGAAACTCGTTCGGTACGCCTCCGTTCCGAACCGACCTACCTGTACCGAAACGGTTCAATACAAATACATGTACCGTTACACCCCTACCAGAAAGTAAAAACCTTCCTGGTGCACCTTTCGGATCGTCTCTGGAGTTTTAAAGATGTAGATGGTCTTCACTTGTCATGGCAGTGCCCACTTTCTAACTTGCCGCTCCTTTGCCGGTTCCCTCACTGACTGGCCCGCCGTCGGGTTCGGGGACGACGTCAGCTTTCTTCCAGGTCCGGTTCGATGAAGAGCGCCTTTGCGCCGGTGTCGTTTGGTTCGGTGCAAGTTTGTGGTTTTTTGCTCTCTTTGCTGTTTTAACCAAAGATGCATCAGTCAGCTGTGTGTAACGGCGCCGTAGATGCAGACCAGCGGTCGGCAACCTTTACCGTCAAAAGAGCCGTTTTTTTGCCCCCCGCCCCTTAATAAAATATATAAATAGTTATTCTGTATTCAGGGGGATTTGAATCTACCCAAAAGCTTACTCTGAGTAAGTTTGGCTTACTTATTCCTGTAGTTTTTTCTACATTCCTGTTCAGAGGAGATAAAGAGGGTTGCCGACCCCTGGTCCGGACTTTAAAGAGGACCGAGGGGAACGAGGGGAACTTAGATGGGGGATAAGGAACCAGGTACCAGGGAACATGGCGGAGACCTTCTGCTTTCCTGCGTTTTAATAAAATCTCAAAAGCACATGAAATAAAACAAGGAAACACTTCTGATAATCCAGGAAACGTGTCATCATTTTGTGTTTCTTGGAGGGAAAAGGACCCAAAGTTGGGAGCGACTGTCATGAAGAAACAGTTAAAGTGAACATTCAAACCCGACGTGGCTCATGGGTTCACAGCTGGATCAAACGCCGGTTTTCCTGAGGATTGTCGCGTCCGTCGTGATATATTTTATATCGGCAGAAACGATCAGCGGGTCTGAAGGGTTGCGAGGCCGTGCGGCGTCACAGTCGACCCCGTTATCTCAGTAATCTGGAGGTATCTGCGGGCAGAAGCAGGGAACGCATGTGGCAGTCGCACGTTCAGGTTGTGGCGTCCACAGGAGGTTATTTTCTGATGGAAACATGACGCCTGACGCCAACATCCTGTTTGTCATTGAGGCTAATTTGTCCTTTCAGTTTGCAGTCAGAGGCGGTTGAGTAGAAATGCTTATTACAGCCAAGGAAATAAAATAAATGGCGAAGGTAATGTGGTTTGTGAACAGTGAAGCATTTAAAGCGGTGTAATGGCCGCTGTGTTTATGAACGCGCCGAACCTCGCGCCGCCAGGCTGCCAGGCACAATGAGAACGGCCCGGTCTCCATGGGAACATCAAACCCATGTTCCCATCACAACAACAACGCAACCCAGTCACAACTGATAAACCAGTGTCGCGGTCAGACTAACATGTACATAACAGACGTGAGAGTTTATGAGGCTGAACAGAACAGAACTGGAGCCACATTTCAATTATTATCATTATCAATAGGGCTGGGAAAAGATTACAATTTTTAATCACAATTAATCACATTGTTTCCCTGATTAATCACGATTAATCAAATTGTATACGCAAAATCAAATAATGAATTCAAAAGTAGTGTAAAGGTCACTTTTATTTAAATGTTCTGCTGCCATATGAACTAAAGTGTCATAACATTTGTTGTTCAAACACTTTTAACATCAGCACTTGTCAGTAACACATATTTAGTGTAAATTCATCCTAAAAAAAAAGTCAAATAAAATAAAGCTTATTGCCACTGCCAGGACATTAATGTCATCCTGTTTTTTATGAAAAAAATAAAAAAAAGTCTACCAACAAAATCCAACAAAATGATTGTGTCTCAGCACAATCAGAACATTAAAACAGGTAATTTCTGAGGTAACAGCAGAAACTTTTAACGGGGAGTTCAACTTGTCAGTTGTTACAAATAACCTTGTTTCTGTTGAATCCTCCGTCTGGGAGAACTTTAAAATGAAAATGTCCATGTTAAAGTTCAGGAACTTTATCAATCTGTGTATCATTCATTCTTTATATTTTCAATTGTCAATCAAAAATTTGAAAAAAAATTACAAAGTGACATTTTATTACGTTTTTCATTTTTTTTATCTAACACAAAAAAAACGAAAAAAATGCCTGTTTTTTTAGATATTTTAATTTTAGACTTGGATCAAAAATACGAAATTAAAAAACAGGCCACAGAACTGAATTAGTTTTATAATGGAGGACTGGACTTTCTGTTGTCATTACACATCTGAGCCACTAGATGGAGCCGCACTGCAGTAACCAGCTAGAGAACAGCAGGACAGTGAACACATGGAGCAGATCTGATGGAACATGGAGGAATGACGCCATCGTCTTGAACAAAGTGTTTTGAAAGGTATTTTTCAGACAGAATTGTTAATATTGCTACCTGAGTTGCTACCTGAACTGTAAAGTTCACAGATTTTTACCGTTCTCCATGTCTGTTTCAGCTTTTCCTTGATTACCTGCCAATTATCTTTCGCTTCCGCAGCAGGCAAAAACAGACTTTTCAAAACAAAAGCATGTGAGCAACATGCGTTAACGCGCGATAAAATAAATGTCGGCGTTAATAAATTAATGCGTTAACGCGATAATAACGCGTTATCTTGCCCAGCCCTAGTTATTAATAATCAGTGATTGTAAACGTGTCTGCACTTTGCCATAGAATTGACTCATCATTTTAAAATAAGAGTGAATGAAAGTCTCCAGGTGGCTCCTGCAGGTGTCCAGGTCCGCCGGCTGCTAAACAAGCCCAGATCATCAAGCATCCACCTCCGTGCTTCACAGCTGGGATGAGGTGTTTGTTTGGGGTTTTTTTCCAGATGTGGTGTCCCGTATTAACAGCCACAGCTGTTCACGTTTCTGAACAGCTTTATTCCGACAGTCTTCTGCTTCATCCAGACGTACGCTGTGCTGCCTCGTCAGCCTCTTCTCTTAAAAAAAAAAAAAACAAAGAAAACCTGTGAACATTTTTCTTCAGTCTTTTTCTTCCTGGATTGTCATGAACATTGAACCTGCTAACTGAGGCCTGTTCAGTTAGTTCACACCTTAACGCTTCAGACCGGTAAAACCCCCAAACAGCAGCTTTTATCGAGGCGCTAACGCAGGACGATGATCAGTTCATCAGCCGTTCTCACGCACTGCACCTGCTTTTTCACTTATTGATTTTTTTTTTTTAAGTTCTTTTATCACCTGGAAGCATGTGTTGTTGTTGTTTTTTTACATTTAATCTATTTGTTTCACGTTCAGGCAGCAGTTCGGGTGCAGTTCTGAAACGTCAGTCATGTTTTGTCACCGTCAGTGGAGCTAATGATTTAGAGTTTAATCCGTTTCTTTTCCTCGCCGGAGCAGAAATCCACCCTGAGACGCGGTGAAACAGAGCAGCGTTTAGTTTTCGGTGAAGTCCAGCACCTGTGAGCTCACGGCAGACGTTAGCCGGGCGGAGATAAAGATGGAGAAAAAAGAGAAAGAGAAGGGAAACAGAGAATCCTGCTGGGAAATGAGGACACGGCTGCAACAAAACGCAATAAAAGTCAGTTTGGAAAAAAGAGCCTTAATGAGAGCAGTCAGAAAGTGATATAATACATTTAAAAAATCCAGATGTCCAGATGCATGAGTCACAGTCGTCCAAATAAGGAAAACGGTGGTGCGTTAGCATGATCTGCATGCGTCGCACATGTCAGAGACCCGTTTAAAGAGAGCAGCAGTAACCCCCCCCCCCCAGTCACACATCCAGTCTTTCTCAGCAGGTCGGAGGCTCCAGCGCAGACCTTCGGTCCTCAGCGCCCGCTGGAAGCTCCCATCAGCCACTCTGTCACCTAGCGACTGCATAACTGAGAGTCGTTACGAAGCCTTTGGAGATCCAAGACGCGTCCGGCGACCTTAAATCCCATTTGGGCTCTCAGAGACCCGGTGGCATTTGCACGAGCGCTGTCTGGCGCTGGAAGTGAAAGAGGCGATTTCAGGGGAGCAGTGACGGTTTCAGAGCCGGCGGTCCCGGGAACCGCGGGGTCAACAAGATCCTCGCACTGGACCAGATGCCGTCTTTATGGGATCTAGGGATGGAACGGTTAGCGGTTTTACGGTAAAGCGTGGTAAAATTTTACGCAACAACGATTACCGTTTCTGTTTGTCTTCATCTCATTATCGCGGTCTATTAGCGGGATAATTAATATCAGCCTCATTCAAGTCTGCGAGCGACTGAGTCTCGCGTGAAAAAGTAGCTTGTAACATCGGCATCTTAAGTTCGTAACGTTAGCATGGTGGAAAGTGGTGATAGCACGCAGGACATTTACCAACCCACTAAAAGGATGGAATCCGAGGTCTGGACATATTTTTTATATTTTTAAGAATCCAGAGGGACAACTGGTGGAGGACAGTTATCTGTCTGCAGAGCACTTGTTTACATTTTATTGTAATTTGTAGAAGCAACTTGAAGGAGCTAAGGCTAATGCTTCAAGCTCCTGAGATGTTTGACCAAGAGTAACCTGGTCGACGCGCTTCGCTAACTCACATTTCGTAAATGTTAATGTTGCGTGTTGATCTAAAAATGACCGGAACGATGTTCTTCTGATGCAGTTAAAATATTAATTTATTCCATTAACTGATCCGACAGCCATAACGCTAGCAGTTAGCGCCACAGCAGTCAAAAACCTTTTGCCCCTCCGGGTCCAACAGCTAACCAGTAACAGGCAGCTACCTTTATACCTGACCCTCAGGTAACAACACAGTGACACCCACAGACACACAGAGTGAACTACAATTCAGAACAACATATTTGGCTCCTAAACAACTGTTTCTTTATTTACACATTTATACGTATTTAAGGTTCAGCTTAAAGTCAAAGGTTTATTTCATTTGAACTTCACTATAATTTTTGTTCCTGATAATTGTTCGCATATTTTGACCTACTATGGTTGTTAAAGTGTTTATTTAAATTTGCAACAGACAAATAAGCTTTGTTCCTGTAATTTATTTAGTTCATTTAAAATAAAACCTCTTTCTGTGCCAGTTGTTTCTCCGTTTAATGTGAAAGTTTCATTTTGATAAAATTTTGGCTTCTGATGTTTTAGTTTGAAAAGAAAATCACAAGATTTTGTGAAATTATTTAAATATATGCCTTTTTTGGACATTTATACAGCAATTAAGAATATCGCGATAATATCGTAAACGTAACTTAATCACGTAAGTGCTTTCTGGAATTGACTGTGCGTAACTTGCGTAAATTACGTGAGATTCGTGCTGGTTGGAATCGATAAGAGAATCGCTGGATAAACTGCCAAACGATTCCATGAAATTGAAACACAGAATCAGAATCAGAATCAGAATCAGATTTATTATCGTCACTGAGCCAGCATCCCAACACAGTGAAATTTGTCTTCCCAGTACCCGTCCAAGAGAAACATACAGAAACAACAACAACAACATATGGACAGGAGTCAACGGTGCTTGGGTCAGCGCTATAAGAGCGCTTCTACCGTGTCAGAGAGTAGTATACTTAAGCACATGCCCAAGTACACCACCCTGCGGCCAGGGCACTTTTAGCAGAAGAAAATATGATCACATAGGGGATGGAGGGGGAGAGGATAAAAAAGAGGTGTCTCACACCACATGTCCTTGATCAGAGGCACATGTTGTGGGATTCACAAAAAAAACCTCAGCACAAGCATAACAAACTTATTACGAAGACATCATATGGGTCAGGAAAGAGGTGGGGGGAGGGGGAGTGTCCAGCTAAACAGTCTGTGCGCTCGCTGCGCGAAGTGCCCAGTCTGTCAAGTGTGGGGGGGATGAAACATCCAGGAGCCAGCGGAGGCAGTTGGGCAGGGGGAGGGAAGTGTGTGTGTGTACATGTGTATGTGTGTGCGTAAGCCAGTGACCCCTGGTCTGGAGCCACAGGTGTTGTTTGGAAAGGGGAGGGGTCGGGAAGGAGCGTCAAAAAGTCATAATATTCAGGAGAGATTAGGTCGAAGGCCAGCCTTGGAGGCGAGCTTCGTTTCAGGGGAGCCAGATTCAGATAAGAGAAGAATGTTTTCGGTCAGGCTGACATAAATTCTGTCTGCCTTCAAAGTTTTTTGCTGGTCCATCTCGGCGGGAATAACTCCAATTGTCCGAATTACAGGTCAATTTCTCCCTGAGCGGCGCTTGAACTTCTCCAGGATCGAATCCATTTCGCCAGAGTTCAAAACCGTCACTAGAATCACTTCCAGTTTCCGGTTCAGCTCACCAAGAGCAGCAGTCTGAGTGTTCACAGCGCAACTCATTCCAACACACACAGCAGGCAGGTTGGCGTCCAGGATAGCAGCTGCCGTGTAAATTTTCCGATACAGCAGGTATCTGCCAGCTCCAAACAGCAGGAATCCTGTGATCATAAATCCCAATAGGTACACAACTTTGGTGTCCACAATGAACAAGGGGGGCAGACATCCCAGATTCCATCCATAAGAATCCTTAATGTATCCAGCCAGTGTTCCATCGGGACCGGAGGACTCTCCTGTGTCCTGTTTTCTCTTCGAGAAAAAATGATTAATTGCATTGAGAAACCAGCTGATCAGATCCATGATTAGAGGTTTGAATATTATGCCGAGTGAGGCTCCAAAAAAGCTCAGACAAGACAAAAGAGAGGCAGCAGGAACAGATAGATGGGAGCTCACAGAAATGCGACTGCCTCCACCGAGAGCAGGAAGTAAAAAGAAACACGGAACACACGGAACCAGTTCACTACAGGAACCAGTTCTCTACAGGAACCAGTTCTCTACAGGAACCGGTTCACTACAGGAACCGGTTCTCGATTCCCAACCATGTCCTCCTCTGCTCTTTCTTTTTTTTTTTGGCAGAGCTGCTTTGCTCTTAGCGATCACACATGACAACGTCAGCAGCGACTCTAGCGACTGATGTGAATTCAGCTCACACCAGGAGACCGAAAGATTGATCTCAGCGACGGAGAGGATGACAGCTGAGGAAGAACCTCTCACACAGATTGATGTTGAGATGTTTCACAGACGTCTGTCAGATTCCTCCCAGCTGACGATCACACGCCAAATTACCACCCGCTAAGGTGACTGCAGCCGCTAAGACGTTCGTTGGGTGTGATACGCAAACGTAGAAAGGTCCGATCTCCAGGCGCTCACTGTCCTCATCCAGGGACTCCCGGTTCCATCCATCCATCCATCCATCCATCCATCCATCCATCCATTATCTAGACCCGTTTCCTCCTCTGCAGGGTCACAGGGGTCTGCTGGAGCCCATCCCAGCTCTCTTCAGGTGAAAGGTCAGGGATACACCTGGACAGGTCACCAGTACTCCCAGTGGAGCACGCCTCCATGTTTCAGAGGTTCCTCTGAAGGGCTGTAGCGATACGCTAACCTCGTGATACGACACGATATATTTGGCTCACGATACGATATATATCGATATTCATCTTACAATACATTTACATCATTTTCCGAAAGATTTTAAAGGGACAAAGTGATTTTGGTGACATCTTGTGAGTGTTCCAATGACTTTGTTTGAATTAATTGAACTGAAAGCATCAATTACACATTATATGGCTGACAGGCAGCTTGCTAATGCTGGACAAAATGAATAAAAGACAACAGGATAGCGGCTCCATCGCGTTATGCACCTAAAGCCGGCGTTTTCCACCACTGAATACGAATTTTAAATCCTGACAAATAAAGTAGCAATGGACTCCGTAATTTTCTGCGACCTCGGTGAAGTAGATGAAAACTGTCCAGCGTGGTTTGTTACGGATCGCGCCGCAACTTCTTGGGCTAGCTCTCAGTTAGCATTAGCTTGTCCGGGTAGGGACGTTTCAGGTGGGCTCGCAGGTTGGTGGTATTTCCAGAGTACTTCACGTTTGTGTGACACAGCTTGCAAACCGCCATACTTTTGACTAAATCTTCGCTTTCCTTTTTCTTTTTAAACCCGAACTGCTCCCCGAGTTTATACTCGCTGCCATCCTCCTGACTGGCTCAGAGAAAGAAGCTTCTGGATAACCTGTTAGAAATGCTCTACAGCGACACTAGTGGCTGGAGGACCTAACGGCTCAGGAAGATCACCTGTGCGGGACACAGTGGTTTTGAAGGGAGTTTAGAATATCGATACCTGCGGCTGAAATATCGATACTATCTGGGGAAATGAAATATCGCAGAATCGATAAAATCGCTCAGCCCTATTCCTCTGCTCTCTGATCGGACTCAGAGGTCGTTTGAAGCTGAAAAAAATGCCAGAGGAGAACCTCGCTGCCGTGCTCCGCCGTTAACGAGGAAAATCCAACATTTAAACCTTCTTCCCGCGTCCAGAAGAAGAAATAACATCGCGTTGCTGAGCTACCAAAAAAATAATCCGCCAGCATCCGTCATGGTGACAGCCGGGTGCCGGGAAGGTCTGCTCTCTTTGTTGATGGCCCAATCTTCCTGGATCCTTCTAAATAATGGAGCAGCGTGACATCTGATAAATCACCTGTCACACCTGCGGGGGGGGGGGGGGGGGGGGGGGGGGGGCTCTTTAGTCCATCCTGCTCCGCAGGCAGACGAGTCGTGGATCGAAACATTTAGATAACAGTTTGACGCGTCGCCATCCTTCAACCGTCCTCCTTTCTGTCGGTCAGATTCCAGTGGCTTTATTTTATTTTTTATTTTATTTTGCAGGGTCGCCCCCCCGGGGCAGGTATGCAGGTATTACCTGTCCAGCCCCATCCTTCACCCTTCTCTCTTACTATCTCACGCACACACACGGACACGAGGATTACGGGCTGCGTGGCGAGATCAACCTCTGTCAGCACGAGGAAATAAGTCTATCGATTCCTCCTCCGTTAATAAGCTCATCTGCTCCTTTTTCTCTCTTTGTCCCACAGCGGGACGTGTTTCTGAGCTTTACCCGTTTAAATATGCGCGCTAGCTTTCTAATTACCATCCCGCTTGCTCACGAAAGAGGGATTAAAGGAGACAGAAAAGGGGCAGAATGGAAGCAGAGGTGGGAAAGGGAGGAAAGTGCTGCAGTGCTGTGAAGAAGAGGTGGAAAGATGAATGTGAAGGGAAGGAGGTCGAGGTGATGACAGCTGGTTCTTCTGTCTCTGTTTTCATCAGGGCTGGGCAAGTTAACGCGTTATTATCACGTTAACTCATTACTTTATTAACGCTGATATTTATTTTATCGCGCGTTAACGCATGTTGCTCACATGCTTTTGTTTTGAAAAGTCTGTTTCTGGCTGCTGCAGAACCGGAAGAGAATTAGCAGGGAAACATGCGGTAAAGCTAAACCAGACATGGAGAACGGTAAAAATCCGTTAACTTTACAGTTCAGGTAGCAACTCAGGTAGAAATACTAACAATTCTAGACTGCAACCAAACGTTTGTGGTCATTCCTCCATGTTCCATCAGATCTGCTCCATGTGTTCACTGTCCTGCTGTTCTCTAGCTGGTTACTGCAGTGCGGCTCCATCTAGTGGCTCAGATGTGTAATGACAACAGAAAGTCCAGTCCTCCATTATAAAACTAATTCAGTTCTTTGGCCCGTTTTTTTCATTACGTATTTTTGATCCAAGTCTAAAATTGAAATATAAAAAAAAACAGGCATTTTTTTTTGTTTTTTTTTTGTGTTAGATTAAAAAACAAAAAACACAATAAATTGTCACTTTTTTATTTTTTTTTTATTTTTGATTGACAATTGATAATGGAAAGAATGATTGATACACAGATTGGTAAAGTTACTGAACTTAAACATGGACATTTTCATTTTAAAGTTCTCCCAGACGGAGGATTCAACAGAAACAAGGTTATTTGTAACAACTGACAAGTTGAACTCCCCGTTAAAAGTTTCTGCTGTTACCTCAGAAATTACCTGTTTTAATGTTCTGATTGTGCTGAGACACAATCATTTTGTTGGATTTTGTTTGTAGACTTTTTTTTTTTTTTTTGTAAAAACAGGATGACATTAATGCCCTGGCAGTGGCAATAAGCTTTATTTTATTTTACATTTTTTAAGATGAGATTTACACTAAATATGTGTCACTGACAAGTGCTGATGTTAAAAGTGTTAAACAACTAATGTTATGACACTTTAGTTCATATGGCAGCAGAACATTTAAATAAAAGTGACCTTTACACTACTAATGAATTCATTATTTGATTTTGCTTATGCGATTAATCGTGATTAATCAGGGAAATAATGCGATTAATCGCGATTAAAAATCTTAATCGTTGCCCAGCACTAGTTTTCATGTCTCCATCAGCGGTCGGACCTCTACAGAGTCACTGTGATGTCATCACTCGTCTCTCTGCTCTCCCTCTATGTCACTCTGCCCCGACGGTTAGCAAACATCCAGGCGGGAAGATGACAGCGGGGCTTTTAGGCTGAGGTCGAGTCACGGAGGTCAGTCCTCGCTGCAGCTCAACGCCGTCATCACCTCCGGCGCCGAATGACCTTCAGAGCGCAGGGCTCAAGGAGTTACTTTAGCGTCTCTGAGAGCGGCGCCAAAACATGGGAACGACCCGGCCCAATTAAGAATATCGCGATAATATCGTAAACCGTGATAATTTGTTTGCTATAATCGAGATATCACATTTTCTATATCGTTCCATCCCTACTCTGCGCATGTTTCACTCCTCATTATCACATTTTCTTTCTTTTATTCCCGCCGGGCTCTGCGATGTTGATATGAAAGAGACATGAAAGAGCAGGAAAGCGTGAATGTTCCCCCTGACCTGGCAACCCATGAAAGAAATGGCGTCTGATAGTTATCGGGTCGATAGTTATCGTGCACCGCTAGAAGGAACCCAAAGAAGCACCATCATGCGTCTCTCGCCCTCACAAACGGGCCTGAACCCGGTCGGCTGAACAAACCAAACCCGGCCCAACTCTGAACACTGAAAGGGGCATTTTAATTAAAACCAAATCAAACGGAGCCTCCGTCACAGACTTGTCTCGTGTCTTGACAGCAGTTATCAGTCAGAAATGTGTCCGTGTCCAGAGGTCTGGAGCCGACGCTCTCGTGTCAGTTAATGATGGAGCCATAAATGATTTGAAGCCTTCAGGTCCCTCATACATGCGTGATGTGACCGCGGGGCGGTCGATGCAGCGGCGCAGATTTAGCGTCCCGCCTCGGGGGGAAAAAAAGCCACGGCGGTCTATTTTACTCGGGCTGATGCTGATGCATTATTCACCGAACTGTCACCAAAAATGCAGCGAGGCAACACTTCAGCTCCTGTTTCTCTCCCAGTCCCCATAAAGCATCACGACCGCTGCATTATTCACAACTTTAAATGAAACGTTCTGCCGCTCCGTCATATTTAAGCTGCAATTATCTCTGGCCTGTCGTGGATTTCATTACGCTCCATTCAGACTTGTCCTGGAGTCGGGGGGGGGGCTCAACTCACATCTGGATAAAGACAATAGAGATTCATACAAGGACTCATCTTGTACAGATAATGACACCGTCTGTGGTTTCAGCGTCGTCTATAATTAACGTTGCTACGTTGACAGACTAAGACTTCTTTAATCTGCACGTCGGAGCAGCGTGGCGGTAAAACACCGGGGTCAACGCCTGAACACTCTTCCCACAGAGCTGCCCCGAGTGCCTGTTGTCCCGTCTCTTACTCAACATTACGGCCCCACCGCATTAACGGCAATGAAACTGCAACCGGAGTGCAAATGAACCCCAGAACAACAACAACCAGAAAAAAAAAGTGTCCTGAACAGGGTTTCCATTGTCCGGTAATTTCTGGTAAAATATGCCGAAGTCCGGTATTTTATAATCTCTCCGGTCAAAATGTCCGGTGAAAATACTCCTCCCAAGCACAATTTCAGTTGTAATAAAATGGGTAATTTCCACATCATTTTATGAAAAAACTAGGGCTGTCAAAGTTAACGCATTAACGCTTGATTAACGCAAAATAATTTTAACGCAACAAATTTTTTTAACGCGCGATTAACGCGAGCCGGCCGTTGATGTACAACAGTAGAGAGGAGAGTCGGTTTAATGAGCCTCGGGCCCCGCCATAGTTGTAGTCCTGTAGTCCTCCGTAGTTTGTCAAAACAGGAAGTCATGCACTGACGTCGACGTCCATGCCGCAGACAGACAGACGTAAACAAACCTCCGTTAGCAGTGATTGGGATAAAAATTGATACAAAAGATACTATTTTAAATGGTAAGTTTAGCTTCAAAACCTTGCCTGATGGCTAACTCCACAAGATAAATGTTGTTTGTGTTTACTGTCGATGTGAATTTAGTTACCACTGGAGTCCGGTCACTTGACGGCTAATGAGAGCGCTGATGCAGAGAGCCCCCCCCCGTTTGAAGCAAACCACGAAAATATTTTGTTGAGTATATATATATAATATATAATGGATTTGGCATTGTAGCAATAAATAAACATGCATTTGTTTTGCATAAAGCGAGCATTTGTGTACTCTCATATTAGGGAAGGCAACTTTATTTGTAGAGAACAATTCATACACAAGGAAATTCAAAGTGCTTTATAGATGCATAAAATCACAAGAAGGCAAATAGAATCATTCCATACAAGCATAAAAATAATCAATAATAAATAAAATTAATTAATAAAAAAAATTAATTAATTAAATTAAAAATGAAGAGTGCAGATAAAATCCTTCCAGTCATCATCTTCACATCTGAACAGAACAGTTTCCAGTCTGGATCTGAACATTGTCAGAGTTCAGGTCTGTCTAACATCTTCTAGAAGACTGGTCCAGATTTTAGGAGCATAAAACTGAAATGCAGCTTCACCTTGTTTAGTCCTGACTCTGGACACCAGCAGGAGACCACTACCTGAGGTTCTCAGAGTCCAGGTTGGTTCATATGGATCTAACATGTCAGAGATGGACTTTAGGGCCTTGAAGGGACTTGTACACAAGTAGAGCTGTTTTAAAGTCTATTCTCTGAGTGACAGGAAGCCAGAGACCTCAGGACTGGACTAATATGGTCGTATTTCCTGGTTCTAGTCAGGACTCGTATTAATATGAGTAATACAACTTGAAAAAGATCTGTATAAGGTAGATTTAGAACAGATAAAAATATGTGATTAATTTGTGATTAATCATGATTAACTATTGACAGTCATGCGATTAATCTGATTAATTATTTTGAGAAATTGACAGCCCTAGAAAAAACATATACTTTTTTTTAAGAATGAGTAGTGTGTGTGTGTGTGTGTGTGAATGAATGTAGCCTATATGTGGAACCAAACTTTTTTTCTGCACGGAACGAAACTTGCCGCATTTGTTTCATTAAATCTAACTAACGGCGCACCACAACAGAGAGGTCTTTGACATGGCGAAACAGGGGAATCTCAAAAGCTATTTTCTAAAACGAAAAAGCTCTAATGGCGACGGTGATGATGAGTCTAACTCTAAAAGGCTATCTGAAGAGATGGAGACGACCACAGATGATGCCGCCGAAAAGAAACCGAAATGTGTGCTTGTGAGTCAATTAACGGGACTTATTTTATTTGAAATAGCCTGTTTTTCAATAAAAATACTATTAAATGGCTTGCATTGATATCGTACTACTGCGTATGATTTATTTCTAACCTCAATAAATTCATATAGCCTATGTGACCTGAATTTCAAACATTTGTCCGGTAAATTGAAAACCTGCCGGTCACAGTGTCCGGAGTGCTGGCCAATATTTAAAGACTTAAAATAAGCTTACGGCGCTTTAAAGCGCACATGGACGATAAACTACATCTCCCATAATGCATTTCCTCCTTACCCACAAGATATTAGTATATAACCGTGAGCAAGACATCAAGACAGTTTTCAGAACTGAAAAACTTTAGAAAAACTTTTACAAACTAACCCCAACATGTCCAAGAAAAGAAAATTTGATGCACAAGGAAGGAAGTTTCATGAACGACGGGAAAACGAAAACAAGTTTGTACCTCAAGGTGAAGAAACAGTCGGTCTGTCTTTTGTGTTATGAGACGGGTGTCAGTCGTGAAAGACATAATCTACGTCGCCGTTTTGACAGCAAACATGGCGAAAGCAGGTTTACAACCACAAACCCAGAGGTTGATATAATAATTATCATAATAATTATAATAATTGTTAAATATTTGACACTTAAATGCATAATAAATACAGAAACAGTTATTTAACACGGTGTAGTGATTTATTTTGATTTACATTGCGTTTTGTTACATTCATGCTGTCGGTGTGGCCCTTGGAGGGGCCACCATGATGCCGATGTGGCCCTCAGTTAAAGTGAGTCTGACCCCCCCCCCCCCCCCCCCGGTCTATGTTGGGGTGTTGGGGGCTCCAACGATATTCTGCGTGCAGGTTGCTCATGATGCCGTGGAGCGTTGCACTTCGAGCCGACGCCGGACGGTAATCGGTGAGGCTGCAGCTCTGCAGACGCCCGACGGCGCGCCGCCTGTAACCATCTGGAATTTTTAAAGCCGCATTAACCTTTTCGTCGTTTACGAGGCAAAAGGAAGCAAACGAATTTGCACTTTAACGAGATGCTTGGCAGCATTATCATTCATTTGGAGTAGTGTTCGGATCCGCCTGATTAATGTAAATCCAAACTTCTTTTTCTTTTTTTTTTCCCTCCTCTCTGCTTTGAAGCCAACGCTGCAGGTATTGCATAGTCAGTTATTTTACACCTTGAAATTTGCATCCAGCGCCAAGGTTGAGGCCAGCCGCTGGAAACTTTTACCGCTATGGATGAGGAGGAGGAATCTGTTGGAGCCCAGACGGTGGAGCCGTATGACGGATACTCTAGAAGTGGCTTTGAGACAAGTGGCGGGGGGGTGGGGGTGGGGGGGGGTGGGGGCGGCTCTCCTGAACGCAGCCTGTTTGGAAAGAATTAAATGGGATGCAAATCTAGTGCAGAGGAAGAGAGGGTGTGTCCTCGATAAACTATGAGTTTGCCTTTTAGGAGATTTCACAGAATCACTTTTGGTCATTTTGGGGGAATTTAAAGATGCATATGTATAAACCTGAGGAAAAAGAGTCTCTACCCACAGAACATAGACCGGCTGGTAAACAGAGAGCCCTGCCTCCTCGGTCAACTTCATCGTGACGCAATGGACCATCTAGTATAGACCACTATAGACCAGTACAGAGCAGTTTAGACCAGTACAGATCAGTATAGACCAGTACAGATCAATATAGATCCGTATAGACAAGTACAGACCAGTATAGACCAGTAAAGAGCAGTATAGACCAGTACAGAGCAATATAGACCAGTACAGAGCAATATAGACCAGTACAGAGCAGTGCAGAGCAGTATAGACCAGTACAGAGCAATATAGATCAGTATAGACCAGTACAGAGCAGTATAGACCAGTACAGATCAATATAGACCAGTGCAGATCAGTATAGACCAGTACAGATCAGTATAGAACAGTACAGAGCAATATAGATTAGTATAGATCAGTACAGAGCAGTATAGACCAGTACAGAGCAATATAGACCAGTGCAGATCAGTATAGACCAGTACAGATCAGTATAGACCAGTACAGATCAATATAGACCAGTGCAGATCAGTATAGACCAGTACAGATCAGTATAGAACAGTACAGAGCAGTATAGACCAGTACAGATCAATATAGACCAGTGCAGATCAGTATAGACCAGTACAGAGCAGTATAGACCAGTACAGAGCAATATAGATCAGTATAGACCAGTACAGAGCAGTATAGACCAGTACAGATCAATATAGACCAGTGCAGATCAGTATAGACCAGTACAGAGCAGTATAGACCAGTACAAAGCAATATAGATCAGTATAGACCAGTACAGAGCAGTATAGACCAGTACAGATCAATATAGACCAGTGCAGATCAGTATAGACCAGTACAGATCAGTATAGACCAGTACAGATCAGTATAGAACAGTACAGAGCAATATAGATTAGTATAGATCAGTACAGAGCGGTATAGACCAGTACAGAGCAATATAGAACAGTGCAGATCAGTATAGACCAGTACAGATCAGTATAGACCAGTACAGATCAATATAGACCAGTGCAGATCAGTATAGACCAGTACAGATCAGTATAGACCAGTACAGAGCAGTATAGACCAGTACAGAGCAATATAGATCAGTATAGACCAGTACAGAGCAATATAGATCAGTATAGACCAGTACAGTATAGTATAGACCAGTATAGACCAGTACAGACCCTGCACAGACCAGTACAGTCAGGCCAGTGCAGACCAGTATAGGCTGGTATAGACCACTATAGACCAGGACAGTCCAGTATAGACCAGTACAGACTCCACACGGCTGCATAGTGAAGGGACACATGAGGAGAACCCTCATTAATAAAAATGTATTTCTGAATCATGAAAGAAAAAAGGAAATGAACAGTTGAATGTCCATGTATGACTGTAACACCGGTTGAACGGTGCTGTTGAGCTGCAGTGTCTATCAGGGTCCAGCGGTCGTATCGGGGGGGGGGGGGGGGGGGGGGGGGGGGGGGGGGGGGGGGGGGGGGGGGGGGGGGCTACTTCACAGCCCCCACGTTCAATAATCATTCCAGCGATAACATCTCCCTCCATCTGCTTTGTTCTTTCCTCCTCAGCTCTCGTTACAGGATGGTGCCCTTTTATCTCCTCCCTCCTCACTCTCCGAGCTCTAGTTCAAGGAATCGTCTTGAGGGCGCCGCGTCCTCTTAGCGACCGCAGAGCAGCCGCCGCAAATCCACACGGCGGCTCCGTTTCAAACGCTTGAAAGGCGAAAGCCGACCTCCGGTGGAACGAAACATGCTGATGTTGGTTGAAAAGGCGTTAATACGACTCAGACAGAGGAGACGGTGTCTTCTCAGCAGATGAGGAAGGTGTGGACAGCTGTCCACCTTCAGATTAACGGAGGAACGTGTTGCTGACGCTCCGTTACAGCGGGAGACACCAGGCTTTTAGTAAATATAAAATACAGTTGTTAGCATTAGAATAATTAATAGGAAAAGTAGAAGTCAGGGACAGAGAAGGGTGGGGTTTCCCAACCTGATGAACGCTGTTACGTTACTTCAGCCTTCCCATCTGTCATCCTGCATTTCAAGAAAACGGTCACAGAGTCATCTTTTAAGCTTCACATTAGTCTTCGGAACAACCTGAAAACTTAAGGTTCCGACCTGAATCGGGTCTCGGGTCCATTCAAAAGACGTGACTCCGGGTTCTGGTCTGAATCGGTACAGTTAGTCTCGGGTCCGGTCGGTGCTCTCTGACAGGCTGGGTCCACGTTTACTCCAGAGAGGTAAAGATATTAGCGGTGGCAGCTAATGTCAGGACTCGGGGCAGTTTAATTAATTATTAATTAACGTGGCGTGTTTGTTATGAAACAATCGTGTTGCCATAGCGTGTTATTAGAGTGTTATTAGCGGTTTGCCTGTAAAGCACAACGGATCACCAACATGACAACGCTGGATGAGAGAACATGTTCACGACACGTCCTGACCGGTGTAGGCTATTAGCGTTAGCAGTTGCTACCAGTAGCATCTGTATCCACAAAGAAAATAACGACGTGGATTTATTGTTGTTTACATCACGTAGCCTATGTAGCAACTGAACCGGTAGAAGAAGACAACTATTAGCATTAGCAGTTGCTACCAATAGCATCTGTATCCACAAAGAAAATAACGACGTGGATTTATTGTTGTTTACATCACGTAGCCTATGTAGTAGAGATGCGCCGTTGAACCGCGCACCCGCGGGCGGAGCGGATAATCCGCATATCGGGCGGATGACTCGTCAAAAAATAATACTTTAATTAAATTCGGGCGGGTTGCGGTTGAAGCACTCAAATAATAATAATAAGAAAAAATATTTTACATATCATTAAAAAGGATGGCGGGTCGGTTCGGTTTTGAAAATTGGTGAAAAAACGTTCCTGCAAATGGATAGCGGGCGGATAGAGATTTTAAGAAGCAGTTGCGGGTTAAAATATACGTCATCCGCGCATCTCTACTATGTAGCAACTGAACCGGTAGAAGAAGACAACTATTAGCATTAGCAGTTGCTACCAATAGCATCTGTATCCACAAAGAAAATAACGACGTGGATTTATTGTTGTTTACATCACGTAGCCTATGTAGCAACTGACCCGAGTAAAAGAAGACAACTATTAGCGTTAGCAGTTGCTACCAATAGCATCTGTATCCACAAAGAAAATAACAACGTTGATTTATTGTTGTTTACATCACGTAGCCTATGTAGCAACTGACCCGAGTAAAAGAAGACAACTATTAGCATTAATATTATAATAATAATATAATATAATCGCTGGTACCTGGCTCCTGGTCCCTGGCCTCTGGCCCCTGACCCCTGGCCCCTGGGCCCTGGCCCCTGGCCCCTGGCCTCTGGCCCCTGGTCGTTGGTACCTGATCCCTGGCTCCTGGTCCCTGCACTCTGGTCCCTGGTACCTGGCTCCTGGCCCCTGGACCCTGGCACCTGGCCCCTGGTCCCTGGCCCCTGGACTCTGGTACCTGGTACCTGGTCCCTGGCCCCTGGTACCTGGTCCCTGACCCCTGGTCCCTGATCCCTGGCCCCTGGTACCTGGCCCCTGGTCCCTGATCCCTGGTCCCTGGCCCCTGGCCCCTGGTCCCTGGCCTCTGGTCCCTAGCCCCTTGCTTTGTGGTGATCTGACTGTTAAAAGGTTAATGCAGTAGCGAGGTTTGTTCCATGCTGATTCTGTGAGCGGTGAGAAGAACGTCTGGATCGTTAGCTCAGCCGTCGGCCGCTGCGTCTCCTCATGACGCGCTTGTCGTTCGGGGAAAAAAAAAAAAAAAAAAAGGGAACTAAAAGCATGTTTCTGTCGTTTCTCCCTCGTCCAGGATGATCCCAGCCAACCACAAGTACTTCCAGCTCAGCGACCTGGCGTCCTCGCGGGATTACGAGCTGTGCGTGTTAGCCGTGTACGACGACGGCGTCACCACGCTGACGGGCACCAAGCTGGTGGGGTGCGTCTCCTTCACCACGGACACGGAGTACGGGCGCTGCCACTCCATACGAGACCAGGTGAGCATGCTGGGAACCTCGTAACCGAAACTCTGGTGGACGTTAAGAACAAGATGCTAAAAAAAATAAAAGAGGGATCTTGTTTCCGTGTTCATAAATGAATTAAAAAGCTCGGTTTTCTTTGTTTTCTCCGCTCTCCTCCAGTTCCTGGGCGGCACCATGATCATCATCATCGGCGGGATCATCGTGGCCTCCGTCCTCGTCTTCATCTTCATCCTGCTCATGAAGTACAAGCTGCACAGCAACCACTACAAGCAGAAAACCGCCGCGCGCCACGCTAACGTCTGCTCCCAGACCAACGGGGGAGGGGGAGGAGGAGGAGGAGGAGGAGGAGGAGGGGGAGGAGCCAACATCCTCGCTCTGCCTCCGTCCTCCTCCTCCACGGGACAAGGTAAGGGAAGGAGACGATGGGGGGATTGGGTAAGGGTTAGGGGGTTAGGGTTAGGGGATTAGGGGGTTAGGGTTAGGGTTAGGGTTAGGGTTAGGGGGTTAGGGGGTTAGGGGGTTAGGGGGTTAGGGTTGGGGTTAGGGGGTTAGGGTTAGAATTGGGGGTTAGGGGGTTAGGGTCAGGGGGTTAGGGTTAGAATTGGGGTTGGGGTTAGGGGGTTAGGCTTAGGGGGTGGTGGGGTCAGGGGGTTAGGGTTGGGGTTAGGGTTAGGGGGTTGGGGGTTAGGGGGTTAGGGTCAGGGGGTTAGGGTTAGAATTGGGGTTAGGGGGTTAGGGTTAGGGGGTTGGGGGGTTAGGGTTGGGGTTAGGGGGTTAGGGGGTTAGGGGGTTAGGGTTAGGGGGTTAGGGGTTAGGGTTAGGGTTGGGGTTAGGGGGGGGTTAGGGTCGGGGGTAGGTTAGAATTGGGGTTAGGGGATTGGGGTCAGGGGGGTTAGGGTTAGAATTGGGGTTGGGGTTAGGGGTTAGGGTTAGGGGGGGTTGGGGTCAGGGGGTTAGGGTTGGGGTTAGGGTTAGGGGTTGGGGTTAGGGGGTTAGGGGGTTAGGGGGGGTTAGGGTTAGAAGGGTTGGGGTTAGGGGTTAGGGTTAGGGGGTTAGGGTTTAGGGTAGGGGGGGTTGGGGTTAGGGCGGTTAGGGTTAGGGGGTAGGGTTGGGGTTAGGGGTTAGGGGTTAGGGTCAGGGGGTTAGGGTTAGGGTCAGGGGGTTAGGGTTAGGGTTAGGGGGGGTTAGGGTTAGGGGTTAGGGGGGGGTTAGGGTTAGGAGTTAGGGGGTTAGGGGGTTAGGGTTAGGGTTAGGGGTTAGGGTTAGGGGGTTGGGGTCAGGGGGTTAGGGTTGGGGTTAGGGTTAGGGGGGTTGGGGTTAGGGGGTTAGGGGTTAGGGGGTTAGGGTTAGTTGGGGTTAGGGGTTAGGGTTAGGGGGGGTTAGGGTAGGGTCAGGGGGTTGGGGTTAGGGGGCGGTTAGGGTTAGGGGGTTAGGGTTGGGGGTTAGGGTTAGGGGTTAGGGTCAGGGGGTTAGGGTCAGGGTCAGGGGGTTGGGTTAGGCGGTTAGGGTTAGGGGGTTAGGGTTGGGGTTAGGGTTAGGGTTAGGGTTAGGGGTTAGGGTAGGGTCAGGGGTTAGGGTTAGGGTTGGGGTTAGGGTTAGGGGGTTAGGGTAGGGTCGGGGGGGGGGTTAGGGTTAGGGTCAGGGGGTTAGGGGGTTAGGGGTTAGAATTGGGGTTAGGGGTTAGGGTTAGGGGGTTAGGGTAGGGTCAGGGGGTTGGGGTTAGGCGGTTAGGGTTAGGGGGTTAGGGTTGGGGGTTAGGGGTTAGGGTCAGGGGGTTAGGGGTTAGGGGTCAGGGGGTTAGGGTTAGGGTCAGGGGGTTAGAATTGGGGTTAGGGGTTAGGGTTAGGGGGTTAGGGTAGGGTCAGGGGGTTGGGGTTAGGCGGTTAGGGTTAGGGGGTTAGGGTTGGGGTTAGGGTTAGGGGTTAGGGTCAGGGGGTTAGGGTTAGGGTCAGGGGGTTAGGGTTAGGGTAGGGTCAGGGGGTTAGGGTTAGGGGGTTAGGGGGTTAGGGTCTCCACCCCATCTGCGTTTGATACAGTCTGACTCCACGTTTACCTTCCCAGGTGGAGGTGCTCATAAAAACACGCAGTCGTCATCAACAGAGGTGATGGGAGGAGCTTCTCTCCGAGGGACGACTGTGGTGGACCTAAACCCCACCCGTGACGATGACGCCATCTCCCAATAACGAACAAGAAACTGTCAATCAAACCTCACGACTTCTTCACGCCCCCCCCCCTCGTTTCTCGTTTAAGCTCTCTCCCTCTTTTTTTTATTTTATTTCATAATTTGTCGCTGGTGCCTGGAGCCAACCTCCACGTTCGTCCAAGGAGCGGCCCCCCCGTTACTGGTGAGCATCATTGATACTGATTTACAAAGAAAAAGGCCAGAAGTTAAAATAAAATAAAATAAACCTAAATCCATGCTAATGATTGCTACATGACAACGCAGTTGTAAACTTTATAATAATATACAGAAGGATTCTTTTCTGTGGATAAATCTAATAAAACATGTTGATTAATAAGACTATACACTATATTAGCGCCTCCTGGACTAATGTGGAACATAAAGATCAATAATTTTTTCAGATCAGGATTCGCTCATTTTTCCTTTAACAGCGTCCCTCCTCAGCCTTTACGTTGCCCTCAGTATTAAAACAGGGTTTGACCAGTGGCCCCTACCAGTGGCCCCTACCAGTGGCCCCTACCAGTGGCCCCTACCAGTGGCCCCTACCAGTGGCTGCTACTAGTGGCTCCTACCAGTGGCTCCTACCATTGGCTCCTACCAGTGGCTGCTACCAGTGGCTTCTACCAGTGGCCCCTACCAGTGGCCCCTACCAGTGGCCCCTACCAGTGGCCCCTACCAGTGGCTGCTACTAGTGGCTTCTACCAGTGGCCCCTACCAGTGGCCCCTACCAGTGGCCCCTACCAGTGGCCCCTACCAGTGGCTGCTACTAGTGGCTCCTACCAGTGGCTCCTACCATTGGCTCCTACCAGTGGCTGCTACCAGTGGCTTCTACCAGTGGCCCCTACCAGTGGCCCCTACCAGTGGCCCCTACCAGTGGCCCCTACCAGTGGACCCTACCAGTGGCTTCTACCAGTGGCCCCTACCAGTGGCTGCTACCAGTGGCTCCTACCAGTGGCTTCTACCAGTGGCTTCTACCAGTGGCCCCTACCAGTGGCTGCTACCAGTGGCCCCTACCAGTGGCTCCTACCAGTGGACCCTACTAGTGGTTCCTACCAGTGGACCCTACTAGTGGCTCCTACCAGTGGCTGCTACCAGTGGCTCCTACTAGTGGCTCCTACCAGTGGCCCCTACCAGTGGCCCCTACCAGTGGCCGCTACTAGTGGCTCCTACCAGTGGCTCCTACCAGTGGCTGCTACCAGTGGCTTCTACCAGTGGCCCCTACCAGTGGCCCCTACCAGTGGACCCTACCAGTGGCTTCTACCAGTGGCCCCTACCAGTGGCTGCTACCAGTGGCTGCTACCAGTGGCTCCTACCAGTGGCTCCTACCAGTGGCCCCTACCAGTGGCCCCTACCAGTGGCCCCTACCAGTGGCTGCTACCAGTGGCTTCTACCAGTGGGTCCTACCAGTGGCCCCTACCAGTGGCCCCTACCAGTGGCTGCTACTAGTGGCTCCTACCAGTGGCTCCTACCATTGGCTCCTACCAGTGGCTGCTACCAGTGGCTTCTACCAGTGGCCCCTACCAGTGGCCCCTACCAGAGGACCCTACCAGTGGACCCTACCAGTGGCTTCTACCAGTGGCCCCTACCAGTGGCTGCTACCAGTGGCTCCTACCAGTGGCTTCTACCAGTGGCCCCTACCAGTGGCTGCTACCAGTGGCCCCTACCAGTGGCTCCTACCAGTGGACCCTACCAGTGGTTCCTACCAGTGGACCCTACTAGTGGCTCCTACCAGTAGACCCTACCAGTGGACCCTACCAGTGGCTCCTACCAGTGGCTCCTACCAGTGGCTCCTACCAGTGGACCCTACCAGTGGCTCCTACCAGTGGCTCCTTCTAGTGGCTCCTACCAGTGGCTGCTACCAGTGGCTTCTACCAGTGGCCCCTACCAGTGGCTCCTACCAGTGGCTCCTACCAGTGGCTTCTACCAGTGGACCCTACTAGTGGCTCCTACCAGTGGACCCTACTAGTGGCTCCTACCAGTGGCTGCTACCAGTGGCTCCTACTAGTGGCTCCTACCAGTGGCTCCTACCAGTGGACCTTACCAGTGGACCCTACCAGTGGCCCCTACCAGTGGCTCCTACCAGTGGCTCCTACCAGTGGACCCTACCAGTGGCTCCTACCAGTGGCCCCTACCAGTGGCTCCTACCAGTGGACCCTACCAGTGGCTCCTACCAGTGGCCCCTACCAGTGGCTCCTACCAGTGGCTCCTACCAGTGGCCCCTACCAGTGGCTCCTACCAGTGGACCCTATCAGTGGCTCCTACCAGTGGACCCTACCAGTGGACCCTACCAGTGGCTCCTACCAGTGGCTCCTACCAGTGGCCCCTACCAGTGGCCCCTACCAGTGGACCCTACCAGTGTCTCCTACCAGTGGCTCCTACCAGTGGCTCCTACCAGTGGACCCTACCAGTGGCTCCTACCAGTGGCCCCTACCAGTGGCCCCTACCAGTGGACCCTACCAGTGGCCTCTACCAGTGGACCCTACCAGTGACTCCTACCAGTGACTCCTACCAGTGACTCCTACCAGTGACTCCTACCAGTGGCCCCTACCAGTGGCTCCTACCAGTGGCTTCTACCAGTGGACCTTACTAGTGGCTCCTACCAGTGGCCCCCACCAGTGACTCCTACCAGTGGCTCCTACCAGTGGTCCATACCAGTGACTCCTACCAGTGGCCCCTACCAGTGGCTGCTACCAGTGGCTGCTACCAGTGGCTCCTACCAGTGGCTGCTACCAGTGGCTGCTACCAGTGGCTCCTACCAGTGGCTGCTACCAGTGGCTCCTGCCAGTGGCTCCTACCATTGGCTTCTACCAGTGGCTGCTACCAGTGGCTCCTACCAGTGGCTGCTACCAGTGGCTCCTGCCAGTGGCTCCTACCAGTGGCCCCTACCATTGGCTCCTACCAGTGGCTGCTACCAGTGGCTCCTACCAGTGGCTCCTACCAGTGGACCCTACCAGTGGACCCTACCAGTGGCTGCTACCAGTGGCTCCTACCAGTGGCTGCTACCAGTGGCTCCTACCAGTGACTCCTACCAGTGACTCCTACCAGTGGCCCCTACCAGTGGCTCCTACCATTGGTTGCTACCAGTGGACCCTACCAGTGGACCCTACCAGTGGCTGCTACCAGTGGCTCCTACCAGTGGCTCCTACCAGTGGCTCCTACCAGTGGCTCCTACCAGTGGCTGCTACCAGTGGCTCCTACCAGTGACTCCTACCAGTGGCCCCTCCCAGTGGCCCCTACCAGTGGCTGCTACCAGTGGCTCCTACCAGTGGCCCCCACCAGTGGACCCTACCAGTGGCCCCTACCAGTGGCTCCTACCAGTGGCTGCTACCAGTGGCTTCTACCAGTGGCCCCTACCAGTGGCCCCTACCAGTGGCCCCTACCAGTGGACCCTACCAGTGGACCCTACCAGTGGCTTCTACCAGTGGCCCCTACCAGTGGCCGCTACCAGTGGCTCCTACCAGTGGCTCCTACCAGTGGCCCCTACCAGTGGCTGCTACCAGTGGCTTCTACCAGTGGCTCCTACCAGTGGCCCCTACCAGTGGCCCCTACCAGTGGCCCCTACCAGTGGCTGCTACTAGTGGCTCCTACCAGTGGCTCCTACCATTGGCTCCTACCAGTGGCTGCTACCAGTGGCTTCTACCAGTGGCCCCTACCAGTGGCCCCTACCAGTGGCTTCTACCAGTGGCCCCTACCAGTGGCTGCTACCAGTGGCTCCTACCAGTGGCTTCTACCAGTGGCCCCTACCAGTGGCTGCTACCAGTGGCCCCTACCAGTGGCTCCTACCAGTGGACCCTACCAGTGGTTCCTACCAGTGGACCCTACTAGTGGCTCCTACCAGTGGCTGCTACCAGTGGCTCCTACTAGTGGCTCCTACCAGTAGACCCTACCAGTGGACCCTACCAATGGCTCCTACCAGTGGCTCCTACCAGTGGACCCTACCAGTGGCTCCTACCATTGGCTCCTTCTAGTGGCTGCTACCAGTGGCTGCTACCAGTGGCTTCTACCAGTGGCCCCTACCAGTGGCTCCTACCAGTGGCTCCTACCAGTGGCTTCTACCAGTGGACCCTACTAGTGGCTCCTACCAGTGGACCCTACTAGTGGCTCCTACCAGTGGCTGCTACCAGTGGCTCCTACTAGTGGCTCCTACCAGTGGCTCCTACCAGTGGACCTTACCAGTGGACCCTACCAGTGGCCCCTACCAGTGGCTCCTACCAGTGGACCTACCAGTGGACCTACCAGTGGCCCCTACCAGTGGCCCCTACCAGTGGCTCCTACCAGTGGCTCCTACCAGTGGCTCCTACCAGTGGCTCCTACCAGTGGACCTTACCAGTGGACCCTACCAGTGGCCCCTACCAGTGGCTCCTACCAGTGGCCCCTACCAGTGGCTCCTACCAGTGGCTCCTACCAGTGGACCCTACCAGTGGCTCCTACCAGTGGACCTTACCAGTGGACCCTACCAGTGGCCCCTACCAGTGGCTCCTACCAGTGGCTCCTACCAGTGGACCCTACCAGTGGCTCCTACCAGTGGCCCCTACCAGTGGCTACCACCCTACCAGTGGCTCCTACCAGTGGCCCCTACCAGTGGCTCCTCCTACCAGTGGCCCTACCAGTGGCTGTGGCCTACCAGTGGCCCCTACCAGTGGGCTCCTACCAGTGGACCAGGGACCCTACCAGTGGCTCCTACCAGTGGCCCTACCAGTGGCAGTCCCTACCAGTGGCCCTACCAGTGGCTCCTACCAGTGGCCCCTACCAGTGGCCCCTACCAGTGGCCCCTACCAGTACCCTACCAGTGGCTCCTACCAGTGGCTACCCTCCTACCAGTGGCTCCTACCAGTGGACCCTACCAGTGGCTCCTACCAGTGGACCCTACCAGTGGCTCCTACCAGTGGCCCCTACCAGTGGGACCCTACCAGTGGCCCTACCAGTGGACCCTACCAGTGGCCCTACCAGTGGGCCCTACCTCCTACCAGTGACTCCTACCAGTGACTCCTACCAGTGACTCCTACCAGTGGCCCCTACCAGTGGCTCCTACCAGTGGCTTCTACCAGTGGACCTTACCAGTGGCTCCTACCAGTGGCCCCCACCAGTGACTCCTACCAGTGGCTCCTACCAGTGGTCCATACCAGTGACTCCTACCAGTGGCCCCTACCAGTGGCTGCTACCAGTGGCTGCTACCAGTGGCTGCTACCAGTGGCTCCTACCAGTGGCTACCAGTGGCCCTACCAGTGGCTCTACCAGTGGCTGGCTACCAGTGGCTCCTACCAGTGGCTCCTACCATTGGCTCCTACCAGTGGCTGCTACCAGTGGCTCCTACCAGTGGGGCCTACCAGTGGCTCCTACCAGTGGCTCCTACCAGTGGCCCCTACCATTGGCTCCTACCAGTGGGCTACCAGTGGCTCCTACCAGTGGCTCCTACCAGTGGCTCCTACCAGTGGACCCTACCAGTGGCTCCACTACCAGTGGCCCTACCATGGCTCCTACCAGTGGACTCCTACCAGTGGCCCCTCCCAGTGGCCCCTACCAGTGGCTCCTACCATTGGCTGCTACCAGTGGACCCTACCAGTGGACCCTACCAGTGGCTGCTACCAGTGGCTCCTACCAGTGGCTCCTACCAGTGGCTCCTACCAGTGGACCCTACCAGTGCTACCAGTGGCTCCTACCAGTGACTCCTACCAGTGGCCCCTCTACCAGTGGCTCCTACCAGTGGCTGCTACCAGTGGCTCCTACCAGTGGCCCCCACCAGTGGACCCTACCAGTGGCCCCTACCAGTGGCCTCTACCAGTGGACCCTACCAGTGGCTCCCACCAGTGGCTCCTACCAGTGGCTGCTACCAGTGGCTCCTACCAGTGGCCCCCACCAGTGGCTCCTACCAGTGGCTCCTACCAGTGGCTTCTACCAGTGGACCCTACTAGTGGCTCCTACCAGTGGACCCTACTAGTGGCTCCTACCAGTGGCTGCTACCAGTGGCTCCTACTAGTGGCTCCTACCAGTGGCTCCTACCCTACCAGTGGACCCTACCAGTGGCCCCTACCAGTGGCTCCTACCAGTGGCTCCTACCAGTGGACCCTACCAGTGGCTCCTACCAGTGGCCCCTACCAGTGGCTCCTACCAGTGGCCCCTACCAGTGGCTCCTACCAGTGGACCCTACCAGTGGCTCCTACCAGTGGCCCCTACCAGTGGCTCCTACCAGTGGACCCTATCAGTGGCTCCTACCAGTGGACCCTACCAATGGCTCCTACCAGTGGACCCTACCAGTGGCTCCTACCAGTGGCCCCTACCAGTGGCCCCTACCAGTGGCCCCTACCAGTGGACCCTACCAGTGGCTCCTACCAGTGGCTCCTACCAGTGGACCCTACCAGTGGCCCCTACCAGTGGCTCCTACCAGTGGCTCCTACCAGTGGACCCTACCAGTGGCTCCTACCAGTGGCCCCTACCAGTGGCCCCTACCAGTGGACCCTACCAGTGGCCTCTACCAGTGGACCCTACCAGTGACTCCTACCAGTGACTCCTACCAGTGACTCCTACCAGTGGCCCCTACCAGTGGCTCCTACCAGTGGCTTCTACCAGTGGACCTTACCAGTGGCTCCTACCAGTGGCCCCCACCAGTGACTCCTACCAGTGGCTCCTACCAGTGGTCCATACCAGTGACTCCTACCAGTGGCCCCTACCAGTGGCTGCTACCAGTGGCTCCTACCAGTGGCTGCTACCAGTGGCTCCTACCAGTGGCTGCTACCAGTGGCTCCTACCAGTGGCTGCTACCAGTGGCTCCTGCCAGTGGTGGCTTCTACCAGTGGCTGCTACCAGTGGCTCCTACCAGTGGCTGCTACCAGTGGCTCCTGCCAGTGGCTCCTACCAGTGGCCCCTACCATTGGCTCCTACCAGTGGCTGCTACCAGTGGCTCCTACCAGTGGCTCCTACCAGTGGACCCTACCAGTGGACCCTACCAGTGGCTCCTACCAGTGGCTGCTACCAGTGGCTCCTACCAGTGACTCCTACCAGTGGCCCCTCCCAGTGGCCCCTACCAGTGGCTCCTACCATTGGCTGCTACCAGTGGACCCTACCAGTGGACCCTACCAGTGGCTGCTACCAGTGGCTCCTACCAGTGGCTCCTACCAGTGGCTCCTACCAGTGGCTGCTACCAGTGGCTCCTACCAGTGGCTGCTACCAGTGGCTCCTACCAGTGACTCCTACCAGTGGCCCCTCCCAGTGGCCCCTACCAGTGGCTGCTACCAGTGGCTCCTACCAGTGGCCCCCACCAGTGGACCCTACCAGTGGCCCCTACCAGTGGCCTCTACCAGTGGACCCTACCAGTGGCTCCCACCAGTGGCTCCTACCAGTGGCTGCTACCAGTGGCTCCTACCAGTGGCCCCCACCAGTGGCTCCTACCAGTGGCCCCCACCAGTGGACCCTACCAGTGGCCCCTACCAGTGGCCCCTCCCAGTGGCCTGGCCGGCACAGTCAGGACCTGGTCCCTGCTTTTCAGGGATGTTTTGATCCTCATCAATGCTCTAATTGAGTCCTTCAGGTCCTTTTACGTAGCTGGAACGATCCGGTTTTGCCCGTATCTGTGTTTGCTGAGGGAGCAGCCTCCTGATGTTTGAGGGGCTGTACGAGGTTTCCAGTCGACGGCGGTCATAATTCGCTCCTCGCTGCTGCGGTGGCTTCTGATTCCCATTAAAGACAGTTCAAGCAGAGAGACAGACGGACAGACACGTTAGCTTGAAGCTTATTTGAAATTGGAAACTGACAGACGCTGAGAGGGAGACGGTGATGACGGCGATCGGCAGTCGGTGGCTTCGACAAACCATCCCAGCAGAGTTCGCTCCGCCGGCACGACTGAGCGAACACACACGCGCACAGATTCATGCGGCGGCGTGTCGCAGGGAGAAAATTCTGCTGACTCATGCGGAGGGAACTCAGTAAACCCGCTCAGCGGAAAAAGAGTCCAGCTCATTTAATGTACATATTGACTCTGAGAATCAATGCGGAGAGAAGTGGCTGATGGTTCTGACTCTCGTAAATGCCGCCGCGGTTTGATCTGCATCCTTACAGGAGGATCCACCCCACCGCCGCCGCCGCTCCGGTTGGCGTTCATATTCACGGGGCGCCTTGGGGGGAAATAATTGGTGATTTTTTTCCAAAAAGAATATCCAATTTCACTTCAGAGTTAACAAGAATTGATTCCATGAGAGAAAACACAAATAATTGATGAAGTAATCAAACCGAAGTGTAAAGTTAAGTGGGAGCGCCGGTTTCTTTCAAGAACCGAAACCCTCTTGTGAGGAAAATGGTTTGCTCCAGGTTTATTTTATTTCCTTTGATTTTAATGACTTCTCAGTTATTAATTATGGCGTAAACAGATTTTTTTAAATCATGAAAGGTGGCGTGTTCTCCCACAAACAACGGTTAGAACAAATGGATCCATGTGGCCATATCTCTCCAAGCTTTCACTTCTGTGGCACTTCCTCAGGTGTGTTTCTATGTTGGCCAGTACACCTGAGCTGGTTTTGTGCAGCGGTGGCAGTGATGGTGACGGAGCGGGTGTTAGTCTCCGCCCCCTCCATCAAGACGTAACAATAGGGCGTGTTCTTCCTCCAGTCGTCTTCTTGTTCTCCATCTCCCCTCCTGTTTTTATTTACTGACCCAACCATCTTTCCCCCCGAGTGATAGTACTCCCCGTGTGATAGTACTCCCCGTACTCCCCGTGTGATAGTACTCCCCGTGTGATAGTACTCCCGTACTCCCTGTGATAGTACTCCCCGTGTGATAGTACTCCCCGTACTCCCCCGTGTGTGGTACTCCCGTGTGATAGTACTCCCCGTACTCCCTGTGTGATAGTACTCCCTGTGTGATAGTACTCCCCGTACTCCCCGTGTGATAGTACTCCCCGTACTCCCCGTGTGATAGTACTCCCCGTGTGATAGTACTCCCCGTACTCCCCGTGTGATAGTACTCCCTGTGTGATAGTACTCCCCGTACTCCCTGTGTGATAGTACTCCCCGTACTTCCCCGTGTGATAGTACTCCCCGTACTCCCCGTGTGATAGTACTCCCTGTGTGATAGTACTCCCCGTACTCCCCGTGTGATAGTACTCCCCGTACTCCCCGTACTCCCCGTGTGATAGTACTCCCCATACTCCCCATGTGATAGTACTCCCTGTGTGATAGTACTCCGTACTCCCCGTGTGATAGTACTCCCTGTGTGATAGTACTCCCCGTACTCCCCGTGTGATAGTACTCCCCATACTCCCCATGTGATAGTACTCCCTGTGTGATAGTACTCCCCATACTCCCCGTGTGATAGTACTCCCTGTGTGATAGTACTCCCCGTACTCCCCGTGTGATATGTGATAGTACTCCCTGTGTGATAGTACTCCCCATACTCCCCGTGTGATAGTACTCCCCGTGTGATAGTACTCCCTGTACTCCCTGTGTGATAGTACTCCCCGTACTCCCCGTGTGATAGTACTCCCTGTGTGATAGTACTCCCCGTACTCCCTGTGTGATAGTACTCCCTGTGTGATAGTACTCCCCGTACTCCCCGTGTGATAGTACTCCCCATACTCCCGTGTGATAGTACTCCCCGTGTGATAGTACTCCCCGTGTGATAGTACTCCCCGTACTCCCCGTGTGATAGTACTCCCCGTGTGATAGTACTCCCCGTGTAAACGCGCACATTTTCGCCCCACGAATCCATGCACACACTCGAGCTCTTTTTTCTTTTTTGTCGAGGAAACGATCTCAGCTGCTCCGGATGGCCCGTTGGTTGTTCGTTGTGGGTTTAATATCCACCACGCAGACCCACAATCCCAGCTCTCCGGTCCAAATGAACCAGTCGGGCCGGCCGGGCCCCCGAGGCGCCGTCGACGGCTCCACATCAGAGACACAAAAAAAGTCATTTTGCATGCATTCACACGTATGAACTTCAGGGTTCGTCTCTAATTTCAGCATCATCTACTTTTCATCTTTTTCACTGGAACTTTTACGTCTCATCATTTTTTAAACCTTTTATTTTGTAGAGGCCTCGTCCAGTTTTTACTTTTGAAGCTCCGCCCCAGTCCTTTTCTTCATCTGCCAGTTTTCTCGTCCTCGCGGGCACTTGTTCAGGTCAGGGAAAGCTTTCAGGAAGATATTGGAAAACCTTAAAACGTGTAATTTTAGCTGTGTCCATGTACAAAGAGAAGATAATTTTTTATAACCCCCCCCCCCCCCCCACCCCCCCTTGGCTCAGTGAAAACATTTGTGTGAGCTGTGAGTTGAAACTGCAGGCTGCTTTTCAGTGTCATTTGCTATAATGGAATTATGTGAAGGTCAGATCCCAAGAACAGTTTTGTAGATTGGTTTATTACGCTGCTAGAAAAAAAAAAAAAAGCAATTAAACAGAGCAATAAGAAGAGGTTGGAAGATGGTAGCTGGTGAGGAAGCATCATCGCAGCATCACCTGACGTTTATCGACCTGGACGGCGTGCGGCGCGTGTTTTAATGCAACGTCGTAAATCCCGCGCTGCGGCTTCAACAAGCCTCTTTTTTTTTTTTCAGCATCTGCGCAGAAGTACACACATTAACTCGACACCTGCTCGTTCTCCCCGCCCCCCACCGCAACCCCTCCCCCCTCGGCGAGGACCACAGATGGGGCAGCGAGAGGGCAGATATCATCACAGGGCGCTCAGCGGAGCCTCGAGACACCGGCGCATCACTCATCCTGCTCCTAATATCCGAGCCTGGCCCCTCCTAATGACCGGGTCTACCCGGGCCCAGCGGCGCGCGGGGCCACAGTGACACCCGGTGGCTGGATGGACCCTGCGCAGACGCATTTATTTTTATCTTCATGTATCTGGGGAAAATAGAGGGATGCAGTCTTTCACATTAATGCATCGACACTCACACCTTCACGCCAACAAAACACAGTACGCATTGATCGGGAGGGGGACGTGGAAATAATCATTTCTGAGTCAAACCAAATGAATAAAAAAGTGCTAAATCACAGTGCAACATTTCAACAGCACTAAGTTGTTTCCAGACTGGTTAAAAAGGTGCAGATTAAGGGACCGTTTCTATCTACAATGACAGTTTGTCGTTCATCTTTTAGACCAGTGGTGTCTAGCTCCAGTCCAGTCAATTAAAGGTCACAGAGGTCCGGTTACTAAATTTAAAGAAGAAGGTCCGAGCCAAAGTACGTATTTTGAAAAAGTAACACATTTTTATTTTAACTTCAAATGCAGGAAATATTCCAACATATTCCACATCTTTTATCATAAATAAAAGCAGTCCCACGCATTTAAATAAATTTAAGGATTTTTTTTCAAATCAACCAAAAGTGAAACCTCAGAATAAAATCAATAATAGTTCAAGTCCATGCCTGAAGAATTAAAGGCCTCTTCAAGTAAAAAAATTAAACCCTGAAAAAACTAAAAGGGTGCAAAAAAGGGTGTTGACTTTTTCATAAAAATCTACCAGCTAGATTACCGTATTAACTGTAGTAGCAGCGTCTGCCGTAAATATCTACCAGTTAGATTACCGTATTAACTGTAGTAGCAGCCCCCGCTGTAAATATCTACCAGCTAGATTACCGTATTAACTGTAGTAGCAGCCCCCGCTGTAAATATCTACCAGCTAGATTACCGTATTAACTGTAGTAGCAGCGTCTGCTGTAAATATCTACCAGTTAGATTACCGTATTAACTGTAGTAGCAGCCCCCGCTGTAAATATCTACCAGCTAGATTACTGTATTAACTGTAGTAGCAACATCTGCTGTAAATATCTACCAGCTAGATTACCTACCTCCCTACCTTAACTGTAGTAGCAGCGGCCGCTGTAAACATCTACCAGCTAGATTACCGTATTAACTGTAGTAGCAGTGCCCGCTGTAAACATCTACCAGTTAGATTATCGTATTAACTGTAGCAGCAGCGCCCGCTGTAAATATCTACCAGGTAGATTACGGTATTAACTGAAGTAGCAGCGTCTGCTGTAAATATCTACCAGCTAGATTAGCGTATTAACTGAAGTAGCAGCGCCCGCTGTAAATATCTACCAGCTAGATTACCGTATAAACTGTAGTAGCAGCGCCCGCTGTAAATATCTACCAGCTAGATTACCGTATTAACTGTAGTAGCAGCGCCCGCTGTAAATATCTACCAGCTAGATTACCGTATTAACTGTAGTAGCAGCCCCCGCTTAATATCTACCAGATAGATTACCGTATTAACTGTGGTAGCAGCATCCGCTGTAAATATCTACCAGCTAGATTACCGTATTAACTGTAGTAGCAGCCCCCGCTGTAAATATCTACCAGCTAGATTACCGTATTAACTGTAGTAGCAGCGCCTGCTGTGAATATCTACCAGTTAGATTACCGTATTAACTGTAGTAGCAGCCCCCGCTTAATATCTACCAGGTAGATTACGGTATTAACTGAAGTAGCAGCGTCTGCTGTAAATATCTACCAGCTAGATTACCGTATTAACTGAAGTAGCAGCGCCCGCTGTAAATATCTACCAGCTAGATTACCATATAAACTGTAGTAGCAGCGCCCGCTGTAAATATCTACCAGCTAGATTACCGTATTAACTGTAGTAGCAGCGTCTGCTGTAAATATCTACCAGCTAGATTACCATATAAACTGTAGTAGCAGCGCCCGCTGTAAATATCTACCAGCTAGATTACTATAATTAACTGTAGTAGCAGCGCCCGCTGTAAATATCTACCAGCTAGATTACCGTATAAACTGTAGTAGCAGCGTCTGCTGTGAATATCTACCAGCTAGATTACCGTATTAACTGTAGTAGCAGCGCCCGCTGTAAATATCTACCAGCTAGATTACCGTATTAACTGTAGTAGCAGCGTCTGCTGTGAATATCTACCAGTTAGATTACCGTATTAACTGGAGTAGCAGCCCCCGCTGTAAATATCTACCAGCTAGATTACTGTATTAACTGTAGTAGCAGCGCCCGCTGTAAATATCTACCAGCTAGATTACCGTATTAACTGTATTAGCAGCGCCCACTGTAAATATCTACCAGCTAGATTACCGTATTAACTGTATTAGCAGCGCCCACTGTAAATATCTACCAGCTAGATTACCGTAATAACTGTAGTAGCAGCGCCCGCTATAAATATCCACGGTCGTTTAAAACCGCTCTGTGAAAATTACACTACTTATTTTTTGCATTGGTCACGGGTCTGGACAGAACCATCTCCCGGTCCGTGACCCCCGTCTTAGATGTTCCCCTGCTTCAGCGCACCTGATTCCCATGAATGGCTCATTAACGGACCTGTGCAGATGGACAAGCTGATAGCGAAGCTGGAGGACATCTAAGACGTGGAGGACAGCGGCCCGGGAGTTTGACACCCCTGAGTTAGACCGCCGGTTCTGAGAGGCCACTTTGTTTTTCTCTGGACCGAGTTATTTCGTTCTCTTCGACAGACTGACTCACCTTCCATCCCCACTCCTGTCTACAGATGTTCTTTAGTTTGTTAGTGGCCCACCTTCACATCTGGACACTTCTCATTGTTGGTTTGCCCAAAAGGAGGTCTGCTGTCCCGGTTTTAGCCGTCCACAGTCCAGACGAAGGTTTCCCTCATTCAGCCTCCCCTCGGCTGTCTCCGGTCTCCCTGTCTTGGCCGAAGAGCAACGGCGTGGCAGCTGGGGTCGCCGCCGCCACCACTGATCGTAATGAGGGCGGTGATTAGCAGAGTTCACCCCGAAGACCGCCGTCAGGTCTTCGCCCTCGTGTCCTCTGCGTTCAGTAAGTTCGGTTTGTAAATCTGTCCATGAATACAGGTTAAAGAAGAGGCCGCAATCGTAGAGACACAAGAGCCTCCTAAAGGCTCATGAGGGGGTCCGAACAGTTTAACAGAACCTTGGAGGTGGCGCAGGTGAGATGTTGGTAATAATCCCCTTTTTGTGCGTGAAACCGTGCATAAGCAGAGCCAATAATTTATCAGGAATCACTTTGATTCAGAGCTTCAAAACGCTGCGCTCAAATCAATTTAAACAGAGTTGGTCTAACCTTGTTTACCGCGTTCTTCCTGAACAGCTGCATCCTCTAAAAATATCCTCGAATCCTTGAGGGAACGGTTCTGGCGTTTCTCGATATCTGTTTTCACAGAGAGGCCTTTTTGCTGCATTACATCGCTGGTGGCTTCATAAGCCCTTTGAAGGAAATAAAGTCTTTGAATCTCTATTTAGGAAAAAAAAAAAACCTGCATGGTAAAGACGGCAGCGGTAGGAGGGACAGACAGACAGATCATGGGTCTGTAGTGAATGACAGAGAAGAAGAAAACAGAAAGGAGGATTATGGACTTCATATTTAGTTTGTGAGACAGCAGAGGGAAAAAAAAGAAGATAAAAAAGAGAGAAAACAGAGAGAAACAACCAAATGAACAGAGAAGAAGCAGAGATGAGTCACTGAGCCCCCGAGACAGTTATTGACAGGGAGAGATGGAGGGATAAAGAGAGATGGAGGGAAAACGAAAACTCGATGACGAGAGGGCGGTAAGGAGGGGCTGAGAGGAGGATTTGAAGAAAACTGGACACGAGGAGGATAAAGAGAAGCCCAGAAATAGAAGCAGAGTTCTGCAGTGAATGGCGGCGGGCCGGTCCATCCCTCCGTCAGAGACGACTCACCGCCGATTCGCCGTGACTGCGTTCCTGCTCCTTCACCGCTCTGAAGTCGATCTTTATTGATCGGTGGAGGTTTGTCCTTCCTCTCAGCTTTCATGCTGTTTAAATGGTTTTTTTTGGACCTGCTGGTCAGACTGGAGGACGTTCTCCCACGATCCTGCCTTCACACCGCCACTTCAGCAGCGTTGCAAAGGCTACGTTCATAATCCAGATGTTCAGAACCGTGATGTGGTTGTTCGGGTCAAACAAGCGTGGCTCTTCCTCCCAATCCACTGCTGGGATGCTGCGGTGCTACGATCTGATTGGCTGAAGTCGCCTTGCAATGGAGAATTTTTTTTTTTTTTTGTGCTTGTTCTTGGTAACAAATAGGGGTGCACGATAACTATCAGGCCGATAATAAATTATGACGTCATCACAATAAGTCCGATATCACGACGAATAGCCCCGATAACATTTATATTTTTGTCAACACAGCAGTGCCTCGCTCCCTCTAAGTCTTAAATGACCGGCAGTGAATGTTATGTTCAAGTAACGTCGGCATAATCAGAAAAACGATTACTCAATCAGGAAAATCAAGAATACCCCCTCATGCCAGAAAACAACTCGTTAACTCGGTCATAATTTTAGTAGTTGCTGACTTTAATTGATATATGCAGTATTTTTACACATGTTACACATAAAAAAAGAAAAAAATAGAAAAGGCCGAAAGAACGACTAGCAAAGCTTTATAAAAAAATGTTTGAGAGGCTTGCCAATAGTTTTTCTTTGGAAAAAATAAATATTTATTCATTTAAAGAGTCAAAACTGTTTTTGGTTTTGTTCAGAATAGAATAGAATAGAATAGAATAGGACGCCTTTATTGTCATTACACAGAGTGTCATGAGATTCAGAGCTGCCCCATAGAGTGCACACAGGATGAAGTATGTACAAAGAAAATATATGTACAAGTATTTACACAATAAAGAAAATAAACCAGTAGGCAGAAACCTTGAGATAAGTGAGATTGTGAATATTATACATGCAACAGTGGGGAGTCAATGATTTGTAGTAATAATGATACTCTGGTGGTATGGGTAAAGTGACATGTGAAAATAGCAGCATTCAGTAATAAATATTTGTTATTAAAAGGGTAAAAATACAGATTTCATTTTACAGTGTGAATTTAAGACAGTAGTGGTAAAGTGACATGTGATAGCTTTCAATAATAAAAAGTGGTTATTTACAATACAAAAAACAGTTTTGATGTAAAGATCTTAAGTATGTGTGTGTGTTATCAGTTATCGGTATCAGTTTTAAGAAACAGTTATCGTGCATCCCTGGTAACAACTCATCTGGTGCATCGGGTCTGCAGAGGTGCTACGGTGGATATCGATACTTTCCGACAGGCTCGGTCTGTGCTTTTGAACTCGTACGTTGTAATGTTAAAAATTGCATTTTGAGCTAAAGTGCTGTGTCATGAGTCCATGACTTCTGGTCTCGATTCCTGCGTGTTCGAAGGCCACAGTTTTATCGTTCTGGCTCCAACAAGTCTGGTAAGTTTTGTCGCGTAGACGTCTAGAGAACTTATCCAAGGTCCTGATGTTTTCATGTGATGTTTAAAGGCGACTGTTTCCTACTGAGACTTTGTCATTCTGAACCATCCAGCGTTCTGTAATGACCTCTCTGAATCTGCATGCAGACTTGGAGAATAAAACTCCGTTTTGCACCTCCGTCGTATTCCAGCCTTTTGTTTAACAACCGAATTGACTGCATCACCAGAACACAGTTAGGGCCTGATTTACTAAAGGTTTGCGTGCGTAAAAACGTGGGTTTTACTGGGAGGGGAAAATGCAAATAGGTTCATTTACCACACGCAATGAGATTTACCAACCCTGAAAGTAATTGCGGGGATTGTGATTGCGTCTGTATTTAATACGTTCGAAAGGAAGGTGCTAATCTGCCCAGCATTACGCACCGATGGCTGCTGTTATTGTGGCAAAGGAGGGGACATCGCCAAAATCAAAGAATACGCAGAGAGAGAGTCTTTCGGACTCGTGTAAATTTGTTTGGAATGAATGAAAACCAGATAGTTGAAACTTAAGGGCTGATTTGGAGCCGGTCACAAGCACATGCAAAAGGAGAAATATTTTATTTGAATGTTAAATCGAGTATTATTCAGCAAAAGGTTGCCACAGGAGGCACATTCATTTTTTATTTGTGATAATAAATAAATCACGTGTTTTCATGGAGAAGAAAGTGTTTCTTATTGTGCGCCTACCTTGTTCTGCAGTTGGCTCTAGCGTGTCAGACCCCAGTATCCCAGTTATCTGCTCCTCGCAGAAGGTGAGCTGCACCTGCTGCTCAATGCTGGTTAGAGGCATCTCCTCCCTCCACCTGTCTGTCTTGTTTGCCGAAGTTTTATTAAAGGTCACTTTTTCTTTAGTTCTTCGCCTTATATCTTGCCACCTTCTTTTAACCTCATCTGCCGTTCTTTTTGTCTTACCAACTGCATTTATTCTATCGCAGATTTTCTCCCATATTGCGTTTCTTTTGGTAATGTTTAAATTTCTTTGCTTTAGTTCATGAATGTGTTTATTTGCCTCTTCCACTAATATCTCTAACTCCAACTCGTCAAATTTCATTTTGCGCTTGCGTCTATCCTGCTTTCCACCCAGACTCTCCATGGCGCAAACCGTAAGACACGCAACACCTCATTTAAATACTGCGGTTTGCACCCGTTATCAATTGCGCGAGCATTCTTAGTTGATCACCCGCAAAACACACAACAGCACGCGCAAACTTTTTCAGTGCACACGCAATTTAGTACTCTTTATTTAGGATCTTAGTAAATCAGGCCCTTAGAGTACAGTTTGAGTATGTTTATGAGTAAGATATGCCCAAATTTACACAACAGTGGCGTCCCTTCGGCTTTTAATTGTTTTTCTGTGCTTTGTCTGCCGGTTCCACTCGCTGCGGTCCTGATCGGTGAGAGATTAGCTCTTTTTGGCCGCAGATTCCATAGGCTTTGAGGAATCCGGTCTCGTGATGGTCACAACTTTGCTGGGGGGAAGGGAGGCGTGAGATCAAGCACGCGTACGCCAACGCGCCGGTGAGAGGCTAGCAGCTAGCGGTTCCACCAGAGAAGCTCCACCAGAGCGTCCTGAGGGCAGAGATGGGCGGGAACACACAGAGAGGATGAGAGAGCAGCAGCTATTAGCAGGCCTGGAGTCTGTCTGCCTCTAAGTGCTCTGTAAATGTCACCTCGCCTTGGTAAACAACATTATTCCTTCTTACGGGGTCAACGTATAATGGCCTGATTCACCGGCGTATGTAAATAGCTGTTGCTCCATTACATAAGCCCTTTCCATTATGGAAGCATTCTTCTCCACTTCTCCTTTCTCTGTTTTATTAATGCCATTTAACTTCAGTCCTTTTCCCCTCCCTTTTCT